>RJWJ010018168.1:0-31986 GCA_004363605.1 Indri indri
CATGGCTGATTAAACTCAACCTGATCCTGAGTATTGTCTTTCACTTTGAGAATTTTCCCTTTCCTGGGTCACAAATTGACCCTTTTCCATGTTTCTGGGGAATTTCTGTGTCAAAGGGAATTTGAGCTGCTTATTCAAATGTGACTGATTTGCACAGGAAGTCAGCCTGAAGGATGACGGTGCAAACCTGAGGGGACCACTCCAATTAATCATAAGGGTCAGTGAGTCAGGCTTAACCTTCCCAGGGTCCCCAGAGCAGGTTGCAATCACAACTATTGATTTCTGGTCAATGGATGCTGCAACGCAAAATGCTCCAGGTGAGAGAAAGGAGTGGAGCCTGTGTTCTCATTGCCACCAAATTATTCAGGCCCTTTAAAGACATCAGAGAAGTGAACTGTTTGTTCTAGGCATTTTGTGGAGGAGTCAGATAGTATAATTTCCCAGCCAAATCGAGTCTAAGTTTGATTTTTGTTTCAACATTATCTTTGGGCTATATATCCAATGTCTTAGATTAAGCCAAGATTTTATTTAACTGGGGCATTGTGGCGGCCGTCATCTGATTGCCTCTTCTGCCTTGACATCTCTGTCCCTAGCAGGTAGCGTATAGCCATGTACATAGCAGACTCTTAATAAGTATTTGCTGAATAAATGAAAGATCCCAGGGTTTGGAATCATATAGGTTGAGTTTAAATTTGAACTCTGTGCATTTTGTTCTAGGCACTATCCTAAGTACTGGACAAGGTGAGATAGGTAAGATTTGATTCTGGCCTTCAAACAGCTTACAATGGGGGTGGGATGTGAGTAGGGAGGCAAGGAGATAGGTGTGCACACAATCTATAGATCCATGACAAATCCGGGGGATTTGCAGACATTTTAGGAGGTCCCCTTTGCTGGTTCAAGGAACTTGAGTCAGAGATGCCAATAAGAACTTCAACTGTACCTGATTGAGCTGTATTCAGAAAAGGAATTCCTATAATAGGCCATTTACTCAGAAATAACCACTATCACATTGCCAAGGGCAGGTGAGAAGGTGTTTTTATGGGCCAGCTCATGTCTACTGCTGGGAAGATTGCCATCAGAAATCTGGTGTCCTTGGGCCACTGGTGGGTAACCACCGGCATGTTTTGCTCTAAGTCCTAAGCATGAGCACTGCTTTTTATAATTTTCCTCAGTGTCTGTGTGGGTACCTAAATGATCAGCTATTTTGTTTTTTCCGCAAGTATTTATTGCTTTCTTACTATAAGCACAGGTTCTCTGCTGAGTACTAGAGGAACAGAGGGAGAAGACACAATCCTTGCCCTCAAGATTCATAGTGCAGAGTGAATAGACAAGGAGTAGACATGTAACTGGCCTGGTAATAGCCTCTCATGAGGACATACAGAAGACTAGTTTGTGCACAAAGCTGTAATTACAGCTTATGTGCAGTAGTCGAACTATGGAAATAATATCGAATGAATCCAATGAATGGCTATAAACAATAGAGCACTCAGGTGATGTAAACCTATGCAGTCCTTAAAAACGGGTTGTAATTTATAAATAATTTGAAAAATGCTGAGTTGTAATAAAAGGTAAATAAAAGGACACACAATTATATATAGAATATTATAACCATATAAAAAACCTAAGAATCAAAATGATATAAATATATATGAGAAACATTGGAATAGTTTACACAGAAAAGGTAACAGTATTTCTTGGTATAAGACTCTGTGGTTATTTTTACTTTCTTCTTCTTTTAGGTATTTTCAAAATTGCATATGATTATCACTCAAAAATTTTAAAATGGGATTAAAACATTGATTGGCTTTTGTTTTCAAATGTCCTGGTTACTATAAATTAAGGAAGCATTCTAAGTGTTAGGTGTGAGTGAGGTGTTTGAAATGGGTCGAATGAATGGTGTGAGTACTGATCCATGATGATGTTCGTTAGTTAGAGACTTACAGACACCGGTGAGGTCAAATCTGAGATGCAGAACTTGCTGAGAGATCTCATTGTGTCTCCCTAGAGCAATTGCTAAGCTCCTAGTGTAAGGAAAAACAAATCCTCTAGGAGGAAAAAAGGTGATAAAATCTGCCGTATTAATTAAACCATGATCTGTCTTGCTCTTTCTTTATTTCTCTTTCTTTCTGCTCTCCTCTTCCTCTCCCCCTCTTTGTGTCTTTTCCCAGCACAGAGGGAATAAAATATTTAAGAATTTGATATGCAGATAGGCACCGTGCTTTATTTGCATTTAACTTGAAACTGGGCAACGCCTAACCGACCTTTTCTATTGTTTATTGACACATTTACTTGCTATCATAAGGGATATGAGAAGTGTCTGAGAATCTGTGTAAAATGTGGTTAAATCACGTTTTCCATACCCTTCTTATCCATGATTCTTGCTGTTTTGGATTCACATTATTTATGGTTCTAAAAGTTATCTGAAAATATATTTTTTCAGAGAAGTACAGTGTTCCTCACCTGTCTGATTTCTTCTGGATTTCAGACTATGTTGGTGGGATGGTGACAAGCCAGTGAGTCAAGATACCCTTGTGGAGGAAGAGTTCTACTGGGTTAAGAAGAAAGCTACAGAGAGGCAGGGCAGGGCTTGGAGCTCAGGTCTCACTTTTGGCCAAATGGGCCCATGACATTTTGTCTACTAGATTATTAGTTTCTTGAAGTCAATGATAATATCATTTATATTTACCTTCTTAAAATTTAGTATGATACTCAACATACAACATATACTGAATGAATAAATGAATGATAAATAAATATACCTTTGGCATTTTATAAATGCCCAGTACCAAGTGAATGCTGACACTGTCACAAGTCTTAATGGGTAGACTTCTATATTGCCTAAAATGTCCGAGAATTGAATAAGTGACTTATTATCTAATATTTATATAGGATTGATACTAAATTTGTTATAATGATAATAGTAACTTATTCATTAATTTACATACATATTTGTTCTAACATGGATTTAATGCTAGCTCCATTTCAGGCTTTATGGCGGTGGGGGATTAGGGAGATAACTCTTCCCGTTCCTAACAATTTGTTATCGTGTGCAGGGAATTTCACTAACATAGCACTAGATTCTCTCCATTCCTCACTCCCACCTTTCCAAAAAAGTAGGAGTGGCTTAATCTGATTGGTTACTTTAGAATGCCTTAGTAAGATCCAACACTCAGAGTGATTGTGGAAAATAAGGATGCTATATGGAGCCTCTGGAAGTCCCCCAAAGAACAATCACAGAGCAGATCCACAAGGGCTTCAGAACAAAGCCATTCTCTTATTGGCTAATAACTATTCTCCTTTTGAGAAAAATCCCTTGACTTGCTACTGAGCCCTGGGAGAGACTAAACTTGACACCATGGCACCAAATATGAACTACCTATTATGAAAGGGCTGTTATAGGTAGTTCATATTTGGTGCCCTGGTGTCAAGTTTAGCAGAAGTCCAGGTTTCCCATTTGGCCTCCACTGACAGCCAAGGAGGGGGGATCCTCATTACTGCTGGGCAGGAATGAGAGTTCTGGTTCTCTACTAGGCCTCCACTGATACTTCCTAAAATATTTTTGTTACTTAAGAATGATGATAAATTTTGGGAAACATTCCATAGATTTCATTATAATCATGGTCCCAGGGATGATTTGAAGATGCAGGGGGAAAAGATGGCAGATAATACATCCTGTTTTTTCAATGCATTGATTAAAGTACTTTTACCTTAATCATGCTTGGCTAGGTGGGCTGAAGGCAAGCTGGCAGAGAGTAGCCGGTAGGGAGGGAGATGGTGTTAAGTCAGGAGAAAGATATGATGATTAATTGATGGACTAACTTCCCACAGTATATATCCATAGGCTGGAGGCATGATCTGTGTATTGTGTGGCGTGTATAAAGTCAAAGAAAGGAATTAATAAGGAGAGCTTAAACTTCAAGACTTAGGAATTCAGACTTCTTTTGAGGGGAACTAATATTTTACAGTTTTATTATCCTTTTATTTTCAGTGCTATCAGTAAGTCAAGTTTCATAGGCTCACCTGACTGACAAGGATCCCTGGGCTCAGTGAGTTTAAATGACTTGTCTAAAATCAGTCAAATTGTTAATAGCACTAAGAAAGCAGGTAATAAAATTTTTAAGTGGATGAATGAGTCAGCCCCAAATTTCTGATCTCCTGACTTCCCGAGGTCTGACAGACATAGTAGTTCCAGCCAGAGAAAGTGGGGGCATTTCTTTTCTGCCAAAGTTGCAGAACTTCTCCCACATTTCATAAACAATCCTGGGAAGACCTTGACAAACACAATGGTCTAATGGAAAATTATTTACTAGTGCTCTCTCTTCTTCTGTAGATGTTTACACTTATTTTATAAGGCCTTTGACATTTAGAAACATGAAAAACATTTTCTAATTTAGTGCTAATGTGAAGTCAGTGCATTTTAGCGCTAACCAAATATAGACAATTGCAGAGGGTCAGACCAGGGTAAAGTGCATCCCCGTGCCTGGACCCATTCCCAGGGGAAGCCATTTCACTGCGGTAAATTTTCAAGTTGTAAGGGCTGAGACATTTGGGTCCTGAAAGATCATATATTGTAAAATCCATTAGAGGAATACTTTTCATGTCACTATTACCTGTACTTTTGGGAAACGTTTAAAGTCAGTAGTTTCTATGAAGTCTTCCTGTTGGTGGCACACTCCACTTCCTAGGAGAGACCCAGTGGTGACAGCATGGAGCCCAGGATAAAGGAAGCATGAGGCAGTGTTTTTACTTGCTCATCACCAGTGATCCTTGCCTCAATTTCCCCCTTGTCCACATTCTCCCTTTGTCATTGCCATGGCCAAAGTCTTCTCCTTAAATCTGGAACTCCATTCGCTTTCTCCATCCTCAGCTTTTGGTTTGATCCCTCTCTCCCTTGCCCTCTGTCCTTCATTTAGACCTCCACACCCTGGGCTCTTCTGCTGTTTTCTGGTTTTTACCCTGCTGCTTGCTCATATTTCTTGCTGTCCAGCTTGGCTCAGTCATGTTATTGTGGCCCAGACTGTCACTCATATTTTCCTAAACAGGCTTTCATTGCTGCCTTGTCTTTATGTAAAACCCATCCCTGCACCAACTTAATGTCTCAATGTCTCATTTCAATATTTATAAAGCTGAATTCTGATAGAGAATTCAAGCTACCATTGATATTTGGTGTCACTACAAATTCAGGGTCTCAATTGGCCTTTGGTGCCTTTGGCCAATTCTTCTACATTTCTCCATGGTTAACACCATCTTCCCTTCCTTTGGCAGGTATTTTAAGTGTTCACTTCTTTGCTCAAATCTCCAAAGGACCATCAGTCTTCTCATTCTCAGCAGATGATTGCACATTCAACTTACCTGAGGGAAAAAAAATCAAGGCCAAAGGTGAGATTTTCATCAGTTTCATTCTCTGACATCTGTACACTCGCCATATTTTCTTATCTTTCCTATCTCAATGGATGTGTTGTAACTCTCTCTGACTGTGGTGTTCCTATTAAAATGTATTCCAGATTTCATGCCCTCCTGCTTCCCTAGGAACCTCATCCTTTGCCAAATACCTTTTTTGTTTGTATTTTATGACTTTCTCTCTTTCACTTCATAATAGAAACATGCACATACTAAAAATAAAGCAAGAAAGCCAACAAACAAACCAAAAACTTAACTTCTCATTACTTACTTTTGCTTCTTGCTGATTTTTCTAGACAAATCTGTCCACATTTAAGGTTTTCTTTTATTTTTTTTAACTTCCCATCTATGAACTTACCATATCTTGTCTCCTGTTCCCAACAATATCACGAAACCTCTCTTTATAAGGACACTAGTGTCCTTAATAATTATCCCCCAACCATTGATTATTTTATTTTTAAGCTTTTTTAAATTTCTGTAGCCTGCAGAAATGTTGTATCTGCTTTATTCATTCAATTGCATCAATTAGCTTGTGAATAGGTAATAAATTCATATATTAATAGTTAAAAGTTCAAAAAGTGCTACAAAGGAAGACAAAAATTCTCTTCACCTCTGGTCCTCTGGTCATTCACTTCCTATTCCTGGAGATGACCAGTGCCATTGTTTCAGGAGCAGTTTTTGCAAGCATGAACAAACATTCATACTTATACATGTACACACACATATGCAAGCACACATACATATCTCCTCTGACTTTTTAAAAACAGAAATAAATATTTGTTAACTTATCACTATACACTTGGTGAAAGAGTATATATATGAATCATTTTAATACGTACTTAAAAAACACTTCAAGGAGGTTGTCCAGTTTATAATGCAACCAACCAGCAACTTAGGACTGCCTAAGGACTTGCCTTTCACTGCTGCTAATACTGTGTTCAAATTGTTTTTCATTTTGGTTATACGATACCATCTCAGTGTACTTTTAATTTTCATTTATTTTATGGGGGAGGTGAAACATTTTTTTCATGTGTTTAAGTGCCATTTGTATTTTTTCCTGTTAAATATTCGTATCTTTTCTGTATGTGTCTATTAAATTGTTAATATTATTCTCATTGGTTTGCAGGCTATCCTTAGGGAAATTAGATGCTTGTCTGTTATATGATTCTCCACATATTACTTTTTCCCCACAATAGCAAATGCTTCCCTGGATCCCTCCTCCTCCTCATCTTCTGAGGCCCATTCTCTTTTAATTTTCCTATTACATTGTTGATCCTTTCTTCACAGGATCCTGTGTGGACTCCTTCACCTTTGCATATTGACATTTCCCAGGGATTCATTTATAGCTCTCTCTTCTTATCTCATGTATATATTTCAGAATGATTTTATTAATCATATCTTTTTGTGTGACTTCAATACTCATTTATATGCTGATATCATTTGATCAAGTTCTCTAGACAGACTTCCTTGCTAAGCTTCAGAATTGTGTCACCAACTTCTTACTGGATAGCTGGTTATTTTCATGAGATATCCTCAAGGCATCTAAAGCCCAAGTGGTCCATTAGAGAACTCCTCATCCCCAGCTCTTCCAACACTCCAACAACCAGCCATAAACCTGCTAACCGCTTGTACGTCTAATCAAGGTGAATGTCATCAACCTTAACCAGTTACTTGAGCCATAAACGTGTGAGTCTTCTCAGACATCTCCTTCCTTTCATTCTTCAAACCGTCTTCAGGTCTTCCTGATTTAGGTGTAAAGTCTGTCATGTCAGCTCCTTCTCTGCATTTCCAAGCCCTTTCTTTAGTTTAAGTCTTCATCACTTTTTACTCAGATTTGTATAAACTTGGCTGCTTACCTCCCTTCTTGGCCCCTTAATTCTTCCTCAAGGTGGCTACCAGGATGAGCTTCCCCAAACCTGCTTCATCACTCTCCACTTAAAACTTTACTGTGGCTTTATAAATATTTTAAGGTGAAAATTCCCATTGTAGCTCACATAATTCTTATGGTAAGTGGAATAGTAATTTCCAAAGAGATCTATGTCTTAACTCTTGGAGCTTTTGAATGTTGTCTTATATGGCAAAAGGGGCTCTGCAGATGTGATTAAGTCGGGATCTTGAGATGGGGAGAGAATCCTAGATTACACAGGTGGGCCCTAAATGTAACCCCAGTGTCCATGTAACAAACAGGGTGCGAGAGGGAGAAGGCAATGTCACAACAGAGGACAGTATTGGGCTAAAAGCCAGGAGACCCAACTTCTAGTTGTGAATTTTCCACAGACTTACTGAGTACTTCACTTGTATGAAAATGGTCTCTTTGTTCCTGTGTAGCCCATTATTTTAATCTTTAGGTAGAATATAATTTCATCAAGATTTAAGATTTAATTTATATTTATTCCATTTATTCAGCCAGCCTGGACATCTGGATGAGATTAAATATTTACATATTTTTCCCAGTGACTTTAATAAGAATAGCACAGTCACCCCTTGTTTATAAGATATTCTACTAGTTTCTTTCACTTCCAATAGAGCCTCATGTTCCACTTCCCCTTACTTTCATAATAATTTTCAGAAGTTATTTTCCATTATACCCCTGGGAAATTTGGAGGAAAAACTTTATTCCTGGCTTCCTTTTTTGCATTGCTCTCTCCCTTCTTCCTTCCTGGGTCCCCTTTGTCCTCCCCTCTCACACGCATCCAAGGGAGAACTCATTTCTCAGAAGCCTTGAATTGCATTTAATGTTCTTATTATTTTCTGTATGCCAAGGGTGCTGTGGTTTAATTTTACAGTTATATTTCTTTTATATTTCTGTAATTGTATTGTGGTAGGTAGCCTTTAAGATTGTCCCCAATAATTCTTGCCTCTTGGTTTTCATGCCCTTGTGCAATCCTCCCCCCCAGAGAGGATTGTTTGCTCTAATGAACCTCATTGTTTGCTTCTAATGAATAAAAGAGATGGGATATCACTTCTAAGATCAGGTTACAAAAAGACTGTGGCTTCCATCTTGCTTGCCCTCTCTTTGTCTTGCTCACAGGCTCCTCCTGCAGGAAGCCAGGTGTCATGGCATGAGTGCCCTAGAAAGAGGCCCACTTGATGAGGAATCTATGTTCTTGGCCAAGAGCCTCTGAGGACCTGAAGCCTGCTAACAGCCCTGAGAATGATCCTGCAAGTGGACCCTCCTCTAGTCAAGTCTTGAGATGACTGCATCCTGGGTGTGACTTCTGACTCATCAAAACTGTGAGACAATCGTTTTAAGTCACTGAGATTTGGAAATATTTTTTTCTACAGTAACTGGTAACTAATATGTGTATATTGCAATGCTTACAATGGGTGCAGTAATACAGGGGTTTCTTGTTAAACCTGTTACCTAATCCAGTCTGCTACATACTTTCACTTTTTTTTGAGAGTCAGTGTTCTGAATGAAGCAGAAAGAGCCTTCAGTGAGAAACAGAAGACTCAGGATCTAGACATTGTTTTTCCACCAACAAGGTAGTCTTGGTTTTCTCACCTGGAAATAAATTGGCTGTGGATTGTAATAACCTGGGAAACCCTAAGGATTACTGAACATTAGGTCCCACCTGCATAAATTCTGACTTAATTGGTATGAGGTATGACTTAGGCATTGGAATTTTAAAAATCTGTCTAGGTTATTCTAATGTGCAGCAAAGAATGAGAACCATTGCTGTAGACCAGTGGTTCTGAAAGTGTAATCTCCCAACCAGCAGTATCAGCGTCACCTACGAACTTGTTATGAATGCAAAATCTCATGCACTTCCCCAGATCTGTTCAGTCAGACACTCTGAGATGGGGGCCAGAAGCCTGCTTTTAGCAATACTTCCAAGTAATTCTGTGTATTCTAAAATTTGAGGACCACTGCTCAGTCGGAATGGTTACTCAAGGTTCTTTCAGTTCAAAAGTGTATACAGCTATGTTTTCCTGCCCTAGGGACCCCGTGACAATCTCTCTCACTCTGAACACATTCACTTAAAGTGTGTGGCCTATCAAATTTCTAGTTGTATGTTCCTGTTACCCTGAACTTAAAGATAGAAGTCCCCTGAAACCTGAAAACTCTTGTGTTGTGGCAGTAGTTATCAATCTGTTACCTGGTGAGCCAACCTGGTTAATGCTGCAGGGCTGGTTTCCAAGAAACCTAGATGGGTGTGAAGTTAAGAAGCCAAGAAGCATTTTACTTCCACTGAGGATACTTTTCCTCAGGTATACTACTCTGACACATTCATCATGAAGACTCAAGTGTGCTCTCAGGAACCCACAATCTTCTCTCAGAAAAATAAAATAAAATAAAATAAAATAAAATAAAATAAAATAAAATGAAATGAAATAAATGTTGGAAGGCACAGAGAGTGAAAACAGAGATAGATACTGGGACCTAAAGGCCTTATCGGTTTGATATAAACTTAGATTTTTTCCAAGTTGCCCTGTTTGCTCACAATTAATACTTGGTTTATTCATACAGAGAAGATAAAACAAAAATAGTCCATGAACTAATGACTATAACGACTTTGATAGGGGGAGAGACAGTTCTGTTGATGATAGGATGAGCTTTTGAGGATCACCAGGTTGCTTAACTGCTATTTTTGTCAGCTTAGTCAACCCTTTTGCTTTGGCCAACTATATGAGTTCATCCATTTCATGTTAGATTTCAGGAAGGAATGTGCGTTTTGAGGGTTACTGTTTTGCAAGCAGCTTTACATAGTAGTAAAATCAAATTAATATTTATGTTCTTTGATGGAACATAAATGTTGGTTAAATTGACATTTATGGAGTAAAGCTATTATATGTACATACATATACACACATATGTAAAATTTGTCAGAAATCTTTCTAAGTATCTTGGTGCCTTTCTTTTTATATGTATATTTTATCTTGTGTGTATGTATATATATTTCTAGCAGGCACACATATGTATGTGTGTATACATATTATGTTTATATCTATTATTTGGTCCTCAACAACTTTGTGGCATAGCCAAGATTGGTACAATAGAAATGATTACTTCTGTTATTTAGCATGTACCACCTGACTGGCACTTGGCAGTAACCCAGGAACTTTAAGTATGTTGCCTCTAATCTTTACAGATCCTTCCAAGGTAATTATTATTTCCATTTTTTAGGTGGATAAACTGAGGCTCACAGAGACAAAGTGACTATCTTAAGGTAGTAAGGGGCAGATATTAGATCAGAACCTAAATTTCTCAGATTCCAAAAGCTGGGATTGGATTCTACATCCTCATCATCCAATGCTGTGTTGACAAAAACACCTACAGAGGTGTTAAATGATCTCAAGTTACATGGGGTGGAGGCTCCTTCCCCTTTCCCGTTCCTCTTCCCACTGGTTTACTTCCTCCTTCACTCCTGCTTACCAGGGATAGTGTAATAGATATTTACTGATTAACCTTTTTCCAAGCACTTTGTCTTCTATTCCTCTTTCTTCTGAGATGTTGCCACAGCAACATCTAGTCAATGCTAGAAGACAGTAGAGCAAAGTCAATAAAGTCTGGGGAAAAGAACTTTGAGCCAGGAGTTTATAACCAGCCAATTTGCCTTCTAAGTAATAAGGCAACAGGCAGACATCCTCAGGCATTTGGGAACTTTTGGAACACACCAATGAGTACTTCTTGAAAACAACTTGTTCAAGAGTTTGTTTCTTGACAAAAAATCAACCAAAAAAAAAAAAAAAAAAAAGGTCCTAGGAGACAAGAAGCCACTGTAAAAAGCCCAGCTTTTGTACTTTCCCTCTTTCCTAGAAAGTTCTTCAGATCCCTGGCCCACCCTGTCTAAATATTATGCCCCACCCTAATGCTCTCCTCTCTACCATCTCTACCTGCTTTATTTTTATGACAGTGTTTATCATTACCTGATATATTTTATATGTGCACATATGCATATACTCACAGAATGTTATTTGTTTGTTGTCTAGCTCTTGTTGTAAGTTCCATGACAGCAGCGACTCTGTTCTGTTTTGTTCATCACTAAACACTCAGCTTGCTGAATAGCACCTGCCACATAGTGGGTGCTCAATGGACACATGTAAAAATATCATTAAAATTGTACATATGAACAGTTATGATTATGGTTTTAGAATGAAATGCAAATTCTCTAAAGCCTGACAAATTAAAAATATAATATGGCTAATAAATGTGAGAGGAGGGGGATGGGAGGTGAGAAACAAAGTAATTATGCTAATCCTCTGTGAAACCAAGCATACGGCCTAGTGTTGAGTATTCGATTTTAAATGGTTTCTTACAGTATATTTTGTAATCTTTTATTTCTTAAACTTAAGAGGAATCTCTCATGAATTAAAAAATCTTTCAGATAAGAAACATTCAGTTTAGCAGTTTATTTCCATTTTTTCTTTCTTTTTTTCTGTATTAAATTCAGATAAAATGAAATGTAATGTTTTATTCAAAATAGCACTTATATTATGAGCCTGTTGTTGTCTTAAATACTTTCTGTCAATGTCCCTGTGTAACTGTGAGCTATCTGTTCTCTTTATTGTCTTCTTCTTCTTCTTTTTTTTTATCCCTTTCTGTTTATATGTATAATTGAGGGGTGATTAAGTTGATTTTCACCAAGGGCTGGCAATACTTATTTTTGGGTGATGTGCTGCTAAGTGATTTTTTTTTTAAACTAACTTCTTTATATGTATGTAGATATGACTTGTAAGTAGCACATTTTTCAAAGTAAAAGACTAACGTCACTATTTTAAGAAAGCACAATTAATTTATCTATTTAACAAATATTTCCTGGCCAACGCGTATATGAAAAGCACCATGTTATTTGCTTTGGCTGCCTGGTTTCCTGAGAGGACTGCAATCCCATGATGTGAACACAGGGTGCTTTTTTTACATTTACTCCTTGGGGTAAAACTTTATCATGTTGTGATATACCAACCCCACGTTCATCATGATAGTCTTAAATCATCAAGAAAAACAAACAACGATTTTTCTTTTTTGTGGTAAGTTTGCAAAGCATTTTTCACATGCATCGCCTGTGTCAGCTTTGTGACATGCATGCGTCATTTGAAATGGCAGCAAATTGCTGCTCAGAGACATCCTGCGATTTGCTCAGGGCCCCCCAGCTCTGAAACGGCAAAGCCAAACGAAAGCTCTCCATATTTTCTTATTCCAAATACTGTCTTCTTTTCTTACACCCTGTTTCAATGTGTGGGGAAGTGTACGGTGTGCTTTAAAAGGTTTTTGTGAAAATATAAAAATTATTGCTAAGAGGAAAGATTAGATTTCCATTTTCTGGAGTACACATTTATGCTAAAGATCTCATTTCTGGAATAAATGGAGTATTATTATTATTATTGTCGACATAGGGCTTCCTATGTATCCTCTCAAGAATTTCACACAATCCTATGATTGGGCCCATATTACAGACAAAGAAACCAAGGGCTGGAGAACTCAAGGTGAAGGAGAGAGGACATGTCAGAGCTCACTTCAAGCCCAAGCAATCTAACGCTGGGACTCGCATCTTAATCACTATGTTTTCCTGTCTCCAGCCCAGAAAAGGACAAGGCCTTATTCAAGTCATACCTGCAACTGGAGTTTGCAAAATAGAATCTCAACTGATTACCTCATTCCTCTTACTCTTTGGTTTTTTTAAACCTATTTTGTTGGCTGGATTTGGGAACACATTCCCAAAGCTTGCCCTTAGACTTCTTTTGGTTACAGTTCAAAATCTTTTTATTTTCTATCCTAGAGCCTGTTTCTCCTACTTCTACTAATTTGTTCTGGTCTTCCTCATCACTTGAATGGCAATGAT
Organism: Indri indri; assembly: GCA_004363605.1. Taxonomy (NCBI): domain Eukaryota; kingdom Metazoa; phylum Chordata; class Mammalia; order Primates; family Indriidae; genus Indri; species Indri indri. The sequence goes on from RJWJ010018168.1 coordinate 13,185, forward strand.
TGAAACTGGACCAAACCCGAGGCCTGTGTGCTGTTTCGAACTCTGGAGAGATGCTTGCAACAGTGACAGATGTCCTAACACTGGTGCATTCCCACTGCCTCCCAGAATCATACAGTTTTATTTGGAATGTACTGATTTGCAGTGCTTTCTGGCCTCCAGGCACAGATTAAATGAAATTATACAATTTATTACTGGATAGTCATTACTTACCTGGGGCTTTCCAAGCAATAAACCCTAAATTTTATTCCTCAAAGGTCAAAAGCAATTTTCCTTATCCTTGCAAAGTGTTTAAACACCCTGTATAGAACAGAACTCATACATATTTAGGAGTAAGTTAACATGGAAAATAACTGGTTATTCTGAAATGTAAATCTATTAAATCCCTGATTTTTAAAAATTCTATAAGATGTCTGTTATAAGGAAACATCATGCTAGACAATTATATTTATTTTATTTATTTATTATATAATAAATGTATTCATGTATTTTATTATCAAGTTTAGGTCATCTACTTTAGCATGGGCACATGGAGCAGATGAGGAAACTGAGGCCCACCTAGGAGAAAGGGCGTGAAGGAAGGAAGTCTCAGTAATACTCACAAGTTCCACACCCAGTTGCCTTATCCATAGTTAGAGGAAGCTCTGTGTCTCCTGGAACGGGAGAGGAATTGAGGAGAAGAGTATCAAAGAGAGGTCCTATTTCGAAAAGGAAATAACAGATTCAGAATAAGTATAGTACTATCTTCCTCCAGGCCTCCAATTGGAGAAATCTTTGAGCAGGAATGGCAAACGTTGAACACTTGGACTAGCCATCTCCTGGCTCATGTCTGTGATAGCCACTGCTGAAACACTCTTCACTCCATCTCTACGCAACCTAAGAATTGTTCTCAACCCAGTTCTCTAAATATTACCAATCAAAGAGAGCAGGTGAAATTTCCTTGCAACTGGGTCCCAGATTGAGTAACAATTTGCTGTATCTCTGGATCAACCCCTACACACAATGGTAAACATGTGTTCCAAATTCTCTCCTGGTTTCTTGGAGGGCTGCTTTAGCCTCTTGCATTTGCATCTGGGTGGTAATGACTGGCTTTGTACCCTTCATCTCATGGCCTCCTGACTTTCTGCACATCATGCTCTCGCATTTTCAGCTTTGAGGTAGTAAAATGCTCATTTCCTTTGAAGGATCTCTGCGCTCCTTACAGGCCTGCATGCTCAGAGCTCAGAGGGAAAACCTGCCAAGCTATGGAGAGTCTCTCTCTCTCTTTTCCTCCCTCCCTCCCTCTCTCCTCCCCTCTGCTTTCTAGTGGAATACTAGAGAACAAAAAAAAGGAGTGAATGATGGACACAGGCAGTGACATAGATAAATGTCAAAATCACTGTGCTGAATGAAAGAAGCAGGTTATAAAAAAAGAGCACATATGGTTTGATTCCATTTCAACAAAGTTCTGAAAAATGCAAACTACTCTATAATGAGGAGAAAGCAGATCACTGTTTTCCTGCGGGGAGAGGCAGGGGCCGGGGAGAGTGCAAGTAGGGGAGGGAAGGAGGGATTATAAAAGGGCAGGAGGAAACTTCTGGGGTGATGATTACGTCCATTATCTTGATTGTGGTGATGGTTTCGTAGGTGCACACATTTGCCAACAAGTTGATCCTTTTGAGTTTTGCTTTTAAGCTTTTTTAGGCAAGACAGAGTGACATTTGATCTATTTTTCCTCATTACGAGGCAAAACTACTCGGAATATTTTACTAAATACTCCATGAATTATGAAGTTTTCCACTTTGGCTATTGGGAAAAAGAATTATTCCTTGCCCCATATCAGCGGAGAGGAACATTTTCTCTAATCCTTGTTGGTGTTCCCCTCACCCCAGGCCCCAGACAGTCTCTCTACATGCATGTGCTAATTGGTGCTCAGCTGGAGACTCAGGAGTCCTCTGTCTACGCAGCCCTCTCTGCCCCAGTGCTTGTCCTCCAGACTCCAGCATTTTGGTTTCCTTACATTCTCCACTCTTGTCACCTCTGCTGGGTGAGACTACTGGGCTCTGCTGGGATTCTCCTCCCTGTGCCCCGGTGGGGAAACTCTCTAGGCTGTAAGCTGTGGCAGTCATAGGACTGGCCTCATTCGTTCACCTTCTCTCGCAGATCCCTCTCCTGTATCGCCTTGTGTTCAATTTCTCAGGAAATGTTTCTTATGTTTCAACTGTTGGTTTTCTGATTGTTTCAGGTGGGAGGGTAAATCTCGTCCCTCTTATTCCATTTTTTTTTTTTTTTGTATAAAGGGATTTTTTTTATTTCAGCATATTATGGGGGTGCAAATGTTTAGGTTATATATACTGCCTTTGCCCCACCTGAATCAGAGCTTCAAGCGTGTCCATCCCCCACATGGTGTGCACCGCACACTCTTACTCCATCTTGACCAGAAACATACATCTGCTCTCCTTTTGGGTTTATGAAATGGTTTCGACCATTGGATGAGAAAATTTCTTTGGATTCTGCTCTCAGAAATTGCCTTTAACTGGCAGTCTCTGGGTTATTTTCTCACTGTGCTGATAACACATCTCCTTTCTTGTCTCCGTCTGTTAGAGAAAGGAATTTGGACACTGAACTAAAAATCTCTCTTCTCTTACAACTGAATGTGTAAGTGTTCTCAAACTAGAGGTCTGTAGACTAAATCTAACCCAGCTATGATATGTGCATGCCTGTGGGCATGTGTGTAATGTTGCCTGCACAGTGATTAAGAAAACTGAATTAGTTTTTAATATTAAAGCTTTGGACTTTTTTCATGGATCTCTGAATTTGTGGCTTTTCTTGAAAAGTCAGAAGACCTGACAAATTTGGCCCACGTTCTCACATAGTGTACCATTTGTCTAGAATGCATTCGCAGCTGCCCCCTTCTGGAAAGCTATGCACTCCCTACTTTGGCATAGGCTTCCCCAGGTCCCTACCTCTCATTTGGGTGACATGAGGATCTGTGGTCCACAGGGTGGAGGTTTGGAGCTCAAACTGAGGGCAAGTGTCCCTGGTTCATATCTCTGCTCTGGCATTTTGAGACCTAACGGCAGTTCTCTCGGCAATGACTGCTTCTGACGCTACAAGCGCTCTTCTTCTGCTGTGCCCTTTCTCCGTTCTTTACCACCTTACAGATTCTGGATTTGCTGCTACCCTGTGTGTCTGCTGTCTACTGTGTACTATGACTTTAAATCTCACCACCAACTGATCTCCTTTTTACACATTTCATATCCAACTCCCTTTATAAAGACTTTCTTATGGACTCAGAAAGTCGTTACGATCCCTTTTAGGCGAATGCTTTGTGCCAAGAAAACTCAGAAGCTAGAAGCCAGTATAGGTGATAATTCAGGGGCCAAGTTCCTATTTTTGGAGCACTCAGCTTTGTTCACAATGTCATGGATCATATGATCAGCCTTGTTCAGAGAAGACTGTAGCCTTGCCAGATAGAGTGTATTAGATTTCCCTGCACTACGCATCTAACTCACTTTGTTTACTACTTCGGACAGATTGTGCTCAAATGATAACTTTACAATAATGATAATAAAAAGTAATTACAATTACCACAGTATTAACTACCCTTTGTCAAACACTATTTTCCAGGCATCATATTAAACACTGAACATGAATTATTTCTTTTTATCTCCATAATAACTCTAATAATTATGGTCACCCTCCATCCTAGTTTTAAGTATGAGAAAACACTCTTGGAGAGGTGAAGTGACTTTCCAAGCTCGTGCTAGGGTCAGAAATGAAATTCAATCCCAGACAAGTCTGATCTTCATTTTTTTTTTTCAATGAAACAGAGAAAACCAAGGACCACCAACAGGGATGTGTTACTTGGAAAAATGTGTGAGGTAGAACTTGTTTTCTTGTTGTGGAGCCTCTCAGGGAAACAAGGGAGGGCTTTGGAGCTGAAAGTAGAAAGGGCAGGAGGGTGTTCAGTGGAATCAAAGTGGCTCCCAGGAAAGGCAGCAGCTTTGCATCATGGAAACTACACAGCTTCTGGACGTACCAACAGACGTGGCTCCCAGCCCTACTATTTGCTTTCTCCACAACCTTATGAGAGCTACTTAACCTCCATGAACCTCAGCTTCCTTTCCCTAAAATAGAGAGAATAAAATCCTGCTGTGATGTTAGGAGGCTCACATAAGGTGCTCTATGTGAAAAAAAGTTTACCAGATAGGGTGTTCAGTCAAAGCAATGTTTGCTTTAAAGGGCTTTTTGAAGGGTAAAAGGGGATAAAATGTGTCAATTGCCTGGAATATAGCAGACACTCAATAAATGAAAACAGTTTGAGTTCCACAATCCCATATCTGCAACTCTAAAATCCAAAAGGCTCTAAAATAAAAAGTTTGACATCAAAATGAATTTTTGGATCAAAGTCTGATCTGGGCTGACATGAGGCTACTTGTAAGCCTTATGCATATTAGATTTGATGATGGGACTCTATGAAATATACAATATATACATCACATCATGTCTCCAATTCGGAAACTCTCCTGGCCTGAAGGATTTGGATAAGGGACTGTGGACTGGTGTCATTATTATTATTAGCCCATATCTGGTTCCCCATTTTTTTATGAATCCTTGTAGAAATAGCACCCTGTTTAGTTTAGCTTATTTTCTCCAACCCCTAGCATAAATGCTCGGGACATGGTTGGCAATTTATAAATGTGTAATGATAAAGTGAATAAAAGAGTGTTGGGATCTTGGTAATGAAGAAATAAAAATGGAAGTATCAGGGACTGGGAGAGGAAGAGGATGCATTATTTTTTCCCCTCCTTTCTTAGGCCTTTTAAAGGACCATGAGCTGTTTGAGGGGCCCACACCATTAACTGGTGAGTGGGGAGGAGGGGCTGCAAGCAGCCCCAGAATTCTGAAAAGGCTGCTCAAGGAGCAGAGCCGGCAGCAGTGCCTGTGCTTCACGATTCCATCAGGGAGCACAATTGCCTTTTTCGGAGGGCTGGCTCAGACACAGCTGGTGCTACAAGCTCTGCAATCATAATGCAAGGAAAAGCTGGGAAAATCCCACAAAGTGAAATCGTATCTGCTTGTGGTCAAGTTGCGACTCCAAATATGGACAGTGGAATTTGGTGGGAAAATGTGAAATGCATCAGGGGTTATATAGCAAACCTAAGATTTATCGCTATGGCAAGTGGCTATTTCCAGAAGAACTAGCAAGTTGTGGTAATATTTCTGTGAAGGAGAAGGAGGGGGAGGGACCCACAGCTTACTGCTGATGTGATCAACCTGTTAAAATCTTTGAGCAAATGGAAAAATCAAAGTTGTTTCATGATACCCTTCAGATCACTGCATACCAGGATATATGTGAAGGTTTAAAAAACATGAGACCAATTGATTAGAACATAAAACACTAGAGGCAGTCAAAGCAGTTGGACTAGATGCCAAAATTGTATGTTGTCAAGCTTCTGTCTTAAAGCTATTTGACTATAACCAGCGAGAGAGTTGGGGGTCAGAAACAGCCAGCTCAAGCCAGGACTGGCTCTTAACTGACCATCCAGAAGTGTTTTAGGTAGTGAGGCATAGAGGCAAAGCATTGTAGTGTGAGGACATCTGAGAATGAAATTTATAGTTCAGCTTAGCTCCACTCCAGCCCTGTAATGTTGGGCTTGTTAGGCAACCTCTCTGGTTCTGTTTTTAATTGGTAGAATGGAGCCCCTAACACCTGCCTGAGCTCTTTAAGGGCAAATGTGATTATGCATGTGAAGAACTTTGTCAAATGCTGTTCAGATATTGTGCCCAAGTAGGGTCTGGGGAAGCCACGATCAAGAAAATCCTTCCTTGGTGTTGGAAATTTCCTCATTTTACATGCGTGGTTAAGTGAGAAGTTATTAGCTCAGATATTGACTGAATTTGGCTCACAGCTTTTAAAAAATCAGGATATGCCACACAAAATTCTGGAATTCTGTTTTTTATTGGAAGATTGGAAGTTCTGGAAACACTGGTCATTATTGTAAGATAGCAACACACAGAATCAGTGTCTGGCAAACACTAAGGGGAATATAGCAAGGACCTTAGTGAGCCCAGAATGTATTGCAATGCATCGGGAGGGTCCCACACCAACTGGTTTCACCCTAACTCATTTACGTCATCTGTTTAGTACATGAGGGCACGTGAGTTTTTGACCCCTGTTTTAAGGTTCCTGAAGGCCTCAGTTAAGATACCAGTGCTTTTACAGAAAGTTAAAACACCAAGCAATTGTGAAGCACAGGATATTCTAATTCAAATCTATCGAATACAAAAGACTGATAATTTCCCTAGGGCAGTCACAGACACAGGAGGGAACAGAAAGCCCCACTTCTACCTGGACACCAAAATGGGCTGAAGGATGAGAATTTTTGCCAATGATCAACTTGGGGTTCTAAACAGTAGCTGTAGATTGCTGATGGGTAATGAATAGCTCACACTGTCTAGGCTTGGGCCCAGCAAGAAAATATTTTGCATTATTTTCATACCAGAATCCTATTCAAGAATTTGAGGACAGTCAATAATATGAACCCACAGAAGCCTGTCATTTGTTGTTGCTACCTACATACAAACAAACACTTCATCTAACTTCTCTGTGCTTTTTCCTGACCAATGTGCTTTTCCTAGCTGTCCTCGCAAAAATTCTCTGCTTCAGAGGTTCTAAACCATTTTTGTTCTCTGGACCTTTTTGGCTGTCAGGTTAAGCCTATGAACCATTTTTAAGAATAATATTTTTTTAAAATTTTTAAATTTTTTATTTTATTTTATTTATATTTTCTTGGTTCAAGTGCCACAAACTCAAAGAATAATATTTTTAGATGTATCAAATAATATCTATTAGAGTAAATGTGAAATGATAGTATTATAATATGGATCATATTATTAAATATGCATTATAAAATTCAAAGTAAACCAATTACATTTCAATACAGTTATCAAAATATTTAAAAAAGAATTTGTGTTAGACTAATATGTGGACTTCTTTATAAATGCATCAAATATCAGGACTAACAGCGAGCTTAATAATTACCACAATTTTGAAATGGTAATGGGTGTCAGTGACATTTGTGATATTTGTAATAATTGTGACGTAAAAGTACTTGAGATTTCCATTGATGATAGTTATGGTTACTGTGAATAGTTCTTCGGTTTGTTGCTTACATTCAAACTTGAAGAAAATGCTAAATTTCAGTTAAAGAAGAATGAAAATGAAGATGTAATTATTTTCCCACCTGAGTACATGGATCCTCTAGATTCTTTCCCTGAACTCCTGTCTTTTCTCTCTCTAAGTAGTAAGACCAAGGGCTTTAGGGGCCGTGCTTGTAACTAGCTCTGCTATTTCTAGTCATATGACCTTGGCTGCATAACTTAACTGTGCCTCAGTGCTCTCATCTCTAACTGGTAACCAAGACACCATTTTTGGTGTTACCATGATGATGCAGCTGCTCCACCTCATCCCAGCCTCTCAGTGACATCTAGGCTGGTGTTCCTCCTGCGCTATGCAGTTGCTTGGGTGCTTTGTGTCTGTTTCACTGTGACTTTGTACTAGGTTTACATGAATCAAATGTGCAGGATGGGCATTAACAACCTGCAGAACTCCCAATCAGAGAAGGAGCTGAATATGTGAATCATCTGAATGGGTGTATGGTGTGGATCCAGCTTTACTTTAGTATATTCCTACTTCAGAGATCTAAAAATGAACAGCCTGGCTCTGGCTTGATGGTTTCAGTCACAGGGATTGGGAAGAAGGCTTATTTTGCAAAGGCATCCTTGAGCCTGAACTGAGAATCAGAAATTCTGGGCATGCCTAATGTGAAAATGGGTAAGAAACAACACAACATTTGCTTTGTTTCATTTATTTTAGACTCTTCTCTTTTCCTTTCTTTGTTCTTTTGGGAACTAAAGAGGGAGGATGGTGTCTGTGTGTGTGTGTGTGTGTGTGTGTGTGTGTGTGTGTGTGTGTATGAACTGTCCCTGCCTGTGGGAGACCTGTGGAGAGAAGACAGCATGGTGTCCATTGCAGGAATCAGTCCCTGCCCTAACATTGAATCCTATGAAGAAGCACTTTGTTACATCTGCTTGGGCTGCTATGACAGAATACCACAGGCTGATGGTTTAAACAACAACCATTTATTTCTTATAGTTCTGGAGGCTGAGAAGTCCAAGATTAGGGTGCCAGCATGGTCAGAACCCTCTTCTTGGTCTACAGGTGGCCACATTCTTGTTGTATCCTCACATGGCTGAAAGAGAGATCATTTTTTTTCTTCTGTCTTCTTACAAGGGCACTAATCCCATTTGTGAGGGCTCAACCCTCATGACCTAATCACTTCCCAGAGGCAACACCTCCAAATATCATCACATTGGGGGTTAGGGCTTCAACGTATGAGTTTGCGGGAGGGGAACACAATTCATTCCATAGCAAGCACCCAGGAACAAAGAAGCTGGAGAAATCTCTGAGACAAAGGGACAAGTGTCTTTGCTTAAGGCCATTTTCTCATTCCTGGAACAGAGGGTAAGGGAGATAATGAGTGTCAATAGAGATTGGACGCATTGATGTTCTGGATCTATTTTCATACATTTCCCCATTTATTCCCCATTTCATCTTAGTGAAGCAGGTATTTTTCATCCCTATTTTAATTAGGAAATGTAGGAGGCATGAAATAACCTGTATGAAGCTCCAGACTGGTAAGTGGTAGGAAATGTAAGCAGACTGAGTTAGAGGCATTTTTTGCATGGATGATCCACTACCACGGAATGCAGCTTTTCTCTGCAGCCATGAATTCTGGCAGCTCCAGGAACATTCAGAAACAGCCCCCTTGCTGAGGACATCACCACTTTCTCCTGGGGCTCTGGCAGCAGGTGCAAAGGTGAGACCTCCCTGGTGGTTCCACATCCAGCAGCCTTGACCAGGGCACCTGCAATGGGTAGAAGGAAACAGAGATGCTGTCTGCAATGGAGACAGAATGATGCATCCATACATCCTGGGGTCTCTTAGTCATGACTGGTGACATTCTGAATGGAGCTGAAGTGTGGCATAAGCAAGGGAGGCCTCAGAGTGAGTTATGACTGCTCCCCCCATCCCATCTGTGTCCAGGGAAGGAGAGTCCTGGAGAAATTGGAGCAGCATAACTTTAGAACCCATACTGTGTGCCATACTATAAGTTAAGCACTTCCACTGGCAAAATTTGATTTTAACCTTAGGACAACAATGCACAGTAGGAATTATAGCCACACAATTTCTAGACAAGGAAATTGAGACTCAGAGAAATAAAGTACATAATCTGCTGTCAAGTAGGTACAGGCAGAGAGAGGTAGAGATGGTTACAGCCATAGGGACAGAGGGTGTAAGTGGAGAGGAGAGCTCTAGTTTTCTGCTCAGCAGCGTCCCTGGTTTCATGGTGGAGTTAGGTGTGCGGTAGAAATCCAGGCTGTGTGTATGGCTGGGTGGTTGTGTGTCTGCGTATGTGTATGTGTGTGTTTGTGTTTGGGGAGTGGGTAGGTATGGCTTTTTATTCCTCTTTGTGTTTTCTGTTGGCTCTGTTTGTCAACAGACACGGCTCACACAGCGTACGACTGCCCCTCCATGAAGCGAGCATCCTTAAGCTGCCAGGAAACCTGCTCAGAGTTACGCCTGCTGAGTGGCAGCATTTCAAACATGGATGCTATGGGCTGGCTCTGCATTCTCATCTTTGGGGCTGCCTCCTTCAGAAGCAGCCAACTTTTCTTCCCCTTCCTCCACTTAACATTTCTGACTTCTTGATGTTGTAGCCACACTTTCAGTGCTTCACTGTTTTGCTTCTTCAAGTGTCAGGGGACCCATCTTTGCTTGCTGATCCCCTCCCTTAATGCCTGAGACTGTGTGGCCATCCCCGTGGCTTTGGGGAGCACTGGAGTGGAGAAGGTGGGATTTAAATTTACGCCTCACGGATTGCAAAGTCTGAGTTGGCTCCATTATAACAGGGTAGTTTAAGCACTGACTTACTTGATTCAGTCATGCAACCAGCTGAGTTTTTAGGGATAAAAAGTTTGTCACTATGAATTCAACACATTTATTGAGTACTGGTTTTATCAGGGACTGCTTTGGGCAATGGGGAAATAACAGTTAATAAAACAGATAAATTCTTGTTCTTATGGAGCTTAATGTCCGATGGAGAAGCTGGAAAATAAATACATAAAATGCCTGTGTTGGTTCATTTTATATGTCATCTTGGCTAGGCCATGTTATCCAGTTTTTGATCAAATTCCAGTCTAGATGATGTTGTGAGAAGATTTATTTTAGATGTGAGAACCATTTAAACCAGTAGACTTTCAGTAAAACAGATTACCCTCCATAACGTGGGCGGGTCTCATCCAATCAGTTGAAGGCCTTTAGAGAAAGGACCGGGGTCCCCCACAGGAGAAGGAATTCTGCCTCCAGACTGCCTTCAGCATCAAGCTGCAACATCAGCACTTCCTGGGGTCTCCAACTGCCAGACTGCCCTGCAGACTTTGGACTTCTCAGCCTCCACAACCATGAAAGCCAATTCCTTAAAATAAATAAATCTCTCATTCTCTCTCTCTCTCCCCCTACCTCCCTCTCTTTCTCTCTCCACACACACACACACATAAACACATACACATGTGTGTGTATATATACACAATACCCATATGTGTATATACATACATACACATATACCCATGTGTGTATGTACATACACACACATATATGTATACACACATATGTGTATATGTATGTTTGTTTCTCTGGAGAGCCCTGTTTGTGTGTGTGTGTGTATATGTGGTACAAAAATGATATGAAGATAAATAAAGCAGAACAATGGGATGGGGGATATGAATGATACTTTAGATTGGGTGATCACGAAAGGCCATTTAGATGGAGTGGCCCCTTGAGCAGAGATCTGAATGAAATAAGTAATTACTTATAAAAATCTGGGAGAAAACTGTTCTAGACAGTCAGAACAGCAAGCACAAACACTGAACATGTGCATGCTCGTCACGTCTAGGAAACAGCAAGGAGAGGACTGGTGTGTCTGGGACAGCTTGAACAAGGGACCAGTGGTTAGTGATGGACAATGTGGTCACAGATGCTGCCATGTTAAAGGACTTAGCTTTTTATTCTAAGTGTGATAGGAAACCATTGCAGGGTTTTGAGTAGTGACATGATCTGACCTTCTCCCAGCTGCTGAGTGAATAACAGACTAAAGGAAAGAGAGATGGAAACAGAGAATCAGATCAGAGGCCATTGTAGGAATCTAGGTGAGAGGCGATGGTTGCTGCAACTGGAACAGGGTTTCCCCCCAGCACTATTGACATTTTGGGCCAGATAAGAATAATTCTCTGTTGTTGGGGCTGTCCTGTGCATTGTAGGATCTTTAGCAGCATCCCTGCCTCTACCCACCAGATGCCAGTAGTATCTTCTCTCCCTGGTGTGACAACCCAAAATCCCTCTAGACATGGCCAAATGTCATCTTGGTGTGAAATCACCTCCAGCTAAGAGCCACTGGACTAGGATTTTGGTTGCAGGGGACAGAGAGAGTTGGATTTGAGTAAGGTTTTCCCCAAACGAAACAACTCTTGTAATTACTGCTTTTTTTTAACACTGATTAAAAAAATTTTTCATCTTCACTTTAGAAAATTTTGAAATTATGAAGAAACAATAAATTCACCCATTAACCTTTACCTTGAGACAACATCGATAAAATATTTACATCCAGTTTTTCTATGTATATGATAATTATGGTAGTATTAACTGTATTTATTGAGCATCTAGGTCTCTGGCTAGGATTAATTTCCCTGACTAGTAAAACATTACTACATTAGCTTCCTATGGCCGCTATAACAGATCACCACAAATTTAGTGGCTTAAGACAATACAAATTTATTCTCTTACAGTTCGGGAGGTTAGAAGTCCAACATGCATCCTACTGGGCTAAAGTCGTGGTGTTGGCAGGATTGCAATCCTTACGGCGTCTCTGAGGGAGACTGTTTTCTTGACTTTTCCACTTTGTAGAGGTCTTTACATTCCTCGCCTTATGTCCATCTTCCTGCATCTTCAAAGCCATTAACAGTGTGTCTTTCTTGTATTGCATCACTCTGCCCCCTCCTCACCCTGCCCCGATCCCCTCTTCCATGTTTGAGAATCCTTGAGATGACTTTGGGTCCACCTGAATAACCCAGGTTAATCTCTTCAGTTTAAGGTCAGCTAATTAGCGAACTTAATTCCACCTGTAACATTAATTCCTCTGTGCCATTTGACCTAACATAGCCACAGGTTCTGGGAGTCTTTGGGGGAGGAGTATTATTCTGCCTGCTACAATGAGGATCACCATTTATGGATGAGAAAACTGAAACTCAGTTAAACAACTTTCTAAGGTTACAAACTCCAGCAGTCTGTCCAATAATCTCAACCACTGCAGTGTATAAGATATACACAATTTTCCTCTTGTAATTCTATATTATAAACATTTTCTAATGTTCATGACTTCATAATACTTCATTGTATGGTGAAGCCACAAAACATTTAATCATTTTCCTCTTTTGGTACATTTAGATTGTATCCTAAATTTAAATAATGATGAAATATACACCTTCATACATACTTTTTTCCTTGCTGAAGTTTGAATTTTTTCTCCTAAGTTGAATTATTGGGTAAAAGTCACAAAACCTTTAAGGGGTGTCGACACCTATGGCCAAACTGATTTGCGGAAGGGATATTCCAAGGTACAGTCTTATCAGCAGTACCTGGTTTTCATCTACTCTTGCCAGAATTAAGCACCCTCAAAAATTTTATTAAAAATTGGTCTTATTTTTTATCCTGATGAATTTGTTTTCTTTTCTTTTCTTTTCCTTTTTTTATGAATTTGTTTTTGAAATAAATATATTCCTATAACTTTCTATCAACTTTTTAAAAAATCTAAACTTTGTTTTGGTTATAAAACTGTGTGCAGTCGAAAACCCATCTGGGTCCCAATTAGGGGTTTGATCACTGTTAATATAGGTACACAATCTGTTTTATCCAATTTCAATCTTAAAATATGTCTGAAAACAAAAATGGTTTCTTTTTGTTAATGTGGCAATAAAACTGACCCAATTCATTGGCAGCAAAACCTGAACTGAACTGACATGGGATAATTGCTGTTTGAATATTTCTGTTACATTAAATATTCGTGTTTCACTACAAAAATATTGACACAATTTCCCAGAGAACTGCTCAGTGGGGATGTGAGGTAATATATGGCACTTGTATCATTTTGCCTTTCTAACGTCTGAAGACATTCTGATCCTGAAACACACCTGGCCTTAAGACTTCAGCCTGGAGGGATGCGTGGCCCATGCCTGGCATGTGCCTGTGTTGGGTGCTGAGCATGGTGGTAAGGGATTTCCATGGCATGATGGCTAATTTCACGTGTCACCTTGACTGGGCACGAATGCCCAGACATTTGACCAAACATTATTCCGGGTGTGTCTGTGAGGGGATTTCTGGATAAGATTAATATTTCAATTTTTAGACTGAGTAAAGCAGATGCCTTCCCTAGTGGGGGTGGGCCTCCTGCAATCCATCGAAGATCTGAATAGAACAGAAACACTGAGTAAGAGGGAACTCTTCCTGCCTTATTGGGGAGCTAGGACACTAATCTTTTCCAACTTTCAAACCTGGACTGAAATATTGGCTCTTCTTGGGTCTCAAACCCTGGCTTGTTTTTGGACTGGAAGTACACCATCAGCTCTCCTGGGTCTCAGGCCTTCAGATTCGGACTGGAATTGCACATCAGCTCTCATGGGTCTCTAGTTTGCCAACTGCAGGTCTTGGGACTTCTCAGCCTGCACAATCTCGTGAGCATCCTTATAATTATTTCTTACGGTAAATCTCTCTCTCTCTCTCTCTCTCTCTCTCTCTCTCTCTCTCTCTCTCTCTTTCTCTCTCTTTCTGTGTGTGTATATATGATATCTATCTATCTATCTAAATTGCTGCAGGGGTAGCGGAGGACTGGAAAATGGTCCCCAGGTTGTCTCTGTAGCTGGCAGGACTCAGGTTGAGAGGGTGCTGGGAATCCAATCTGAAGGAACCATACCTGTGAGAGCCTAGTGAGACATACATAACCCTGACCCACAGTTTTTGGGAGAAGCAGCTCCCACTCCTGCTGGTATACATTATGACTCAGTGACCCACAGGAGCAAAGATACCTTTGAATTTGGAAGTAGTAGTGGTTAAGCACTTGGTTCCAAAGCCAGAGGACTTGCTTTGAAGCTGGGCTCTGCCTTTTACTAGCCATCAGATGCTGGACTATTTAGTTAACCCTAAGTGCCTCAGTTTTTCCATCTATAAAATAACACCTATGATATGACTTGCCAGGTAGAGTATGTATGATGTTTCAATGACACACATCAAACACTTAGAACAGTGCCTGAAATATATCAGGCATGCAGAAAATGGTAAAGATTATTATTGTATGTCATCGATTCTGACAGATTTTCTCTCATTTTATCGTTCTATTATGGTATGCTTATTGTGCTTTTCATTGCCCATTTTTTTCATATTTAACATTCGTGAAACTGAAAAACATATGAAAATTGACAGCATCTTAGGTACAAGATGAATTATAGTATTATTTGGGTGGTACCAGGAGTAATCATATAGGGATGCCCTGACTTTAAGCTCTTATGAACAACGGAAAAGAAGGATTCTCTCTCTCTCTTTCTCTGAAATGCCATGTTTAGTCTCAAACTTCTATTTTTATGTCTAATTATGTATATGTCTTTATCTATAGAGAGATAGACAAAGAAATAGATATAGAAATAGATATAGCTGATTAAATGGCCATTTCTATGTTTAGAGGAACTAGACAAACATTTTAAAAGTAGTTTTTTCTGTACTATGGACTTACGGGTAAAATTTGCCTTCTAATTTATTCTATGAACTTGTGCCCAGAATATAGGAGGCATTCAATAAAAGTTTGTTTAATGAATTAGATGAATAATTTTAAAATAATTTTTTCCCTATGAATTTTGATAATTTTTACTTGAAATTGTTATTTAAATGACTCTATTTTCAGACTTTAATAACAACCTTATCAAAAATATTTAACCTCTCTTTTTCAGTTCTTTTGCCCATTTCTTATTCATTTCTTTCCTTTGGCCTTTCCTTTTCCTTTTCGTTGTCTGTTACTCTTTTGCTTACTCAAATCCCTTCTCTCCATCCTTTCCCCTTAGAAGCTTTCATCTGAGGCCTTCAACAGCTTCAGTTTGGTTTTGAGTCAGGGCAAGGAAGCTAAAATATGAATGGGCTTAGGCAATGGTCTTCCACTTTCATAAAAGAATAAAAAAGTAACATTGCTGTTAGGTCACCCAGAACAAGTTCCAATTCCCAATAGTCCAGGAAGAATTTTTAAAGGAAAAAATCAATGGCTATGAAATTACACATTAGTCCAGGGTAGAGTACTCTGTCTGTTTTCTCAGTGAACATTCATCTTACTACAGTAGTAGTGGCATAGACAATTTGCTGCAGTGAAGTTGATCTATAAGTGTTTAAATTAAAGTTCTGACAGCCAATTGAAGCCTTTTTTATTTTTTGGATGTATCTTATCAATCTTTCTTTGTGAATGGCTGTGCCCAGGGAGTTTAATCTGTTAGGGAGGTGTATGTTAATGTCCTGGATGTATTAACTGATCAGGAGGGAAGGGACATCCATGGTTTTCTTTTCCTTTTAAACTCCCCAAGCTCAAAGTTCCATAAAGGCATTATCTTAATATACGTCAGTTGAACACAAGAGTTGATGAATATTGCTCTAGGATTGTGGTAGAAAAGGGTGTAGGATGGGAATTTAATCATCCTAGGTCTATTTGCTGGTTTTATTTCTGACAAGCTGTGTGCTCTTGGGCAAGAAACTAACATCTCAAAGTTTCACTTTTCTCATTTTAAAATGGGGACAATTAATACCTACCTTATAGGGTTGTTACATGGTTAGCACCTCTATCTCTGCCATTGTTCGCTTATATTCCTGGTTACGCAATTCCTTGGGGACCTAATACTGCTTCATCAGTCTTGCTGGGATTATCTGAAATAGAGGACAAAGCATATACCTTAATGACATAAGCAGGAATTTTTCAAGAATTCTGCATAAGCCATAATATATTCAATATTATGAGGGACGATTACATGTGGATGCTGAAAATTCTTGGATAAACCTTGTGTCACATTTAGTCTTCTCAGCCTCAGCTACTGACACTTTTCCTTTTTCTAAGTGGGAATGTGAGGATGAAACGGGTACTGTCTTTAGGTTTAGCCTTCCACCTTTCTTCTTTGCTAAGCCTTTGACATGATCAGTTGTCACCTTGACCTCCATCAGTAGTCGTTCATCTTCATTCCCAAATGGCTTATATGCCTAGCATAAGCCATGGTAATGTCAACTGTCACCTTCTGAGAAGGCATAGACCACACAGAGCTGTTTTCTACCAAGCAAACAAGTTACCATAAAAGTCAACTAGAGGCAGGGAAAGTGACTCTTTAATGGTGTGTAACCTTCCTCCACGTCTCTCTTCTTTCACCTCGCCTCACCCTTGGCTAAAGGGGAACTTCTTGTCCCCATTGAGTCTGACATGTTTCTCCCTGTCCAATTGTCCTTTCTATACTCCAAGAAGATGGCCATGAAATAGTACATGTGAACTGGCCACATGAACTGTGAAGCATTGCATCCATTTGAGATTATAAAATTATTATTAACTTTGTTTCATGGGGATGTTCCTGACAGGAAGGGGACATGGGTGATGGGAAGGGTTTAGGTCAGTCTAATCACAAGAGGGAGAGTCGAAATCAGATAAATAACCTAGACACTTAAGGTAAGGATTGAGTGCTTATTACATGGTAGATTTTATGTTAGGCACAGAAGATATGGATAAAACTAATCCTGCTACCTGTCCTTGAGGAGCTCCAAGTTTAGAAAGGAAGACAGACGTAGAACACCTAATGAAAATACAACATGAAAAAGGCTGTCCAAAGTGAGTAACATAGAGGCGGAGGAGACCTAAGGATGGAGGAATGGGCTTTCTAGTGAGAGGCAGGGTGTGTTAAGGCTTTGCAGAGATGGTAGGAGAACATAAGTTCTGTAGAGGTAGGAGCTAGTCTTTTTTGCTCACCATAGTGTTCCCAACACCCAGAATAATGCTTGGCAAATATTAGGCCCTCAAAAAAGTATTTGTTGAATGAATAAATGACTGATTTTGAACTGTGAATTGGAAAAATATGACAGAGATAACTAAGACTTGGGGTGAAGGGAGGACATTAACAAGGAATTTCTGCCTCCTGTGTAGGGCCTCAGATTTTCCTAGTACCTGCTGAATGGGGGTTCCTATTTCCCCCAGCACTTGCTCCCTTAGGCAGATCTGTACTCATTTCAAGAATTAAGTTTTATTCCAAAGACTAGGTCAACTTTGTTTTTATCAATCAGTTCTAAACACTTGATATCATTACCTACCTTGGGTTTCTGGGAGATATTTGGAATTCAATTCTGACAAAGATTAAGGGTAGCAGGAAGCAGTCATTTACCTTTCTACTATCACCAAGGATGTCACCTGGGGGCCAGAAAAAATACCATATTCCTTGTACTTACTATAATTCAAACTATTGCAAACAAGTAATTATACAAAGAGAGCAAGCTTATGGTTAGTGCCCTAAATACAGGTTTTTGATTGGGCAGTGGCTATATTTTTGAGTGCTTATATTAAAAGCAAGATTCAAGTAGGCACTCAATAAATATTGATAAGTGAATATTTCTTATCTATTGCCCCATAGTTACATATATTTTTTATGAAAAGGGATTGGCGAATGATAGTGCATTATCACTGGACTCTGACACATGTGCCAAGAAACAGTAGAATGTGGAATAAACAGCATCTATTAGTCTGGAGAGTTATCTCAAAATCCCAAATCTTCCCTGGTATGACTTTGGGCTGAACACTTCTGCTCCAGGAACCTGGGTTGTCTCACTCTGTAAATAAGAGTTCTTTTAGGCTCTGAGATTCTATGATTCCACCAACATCGGTTCCATGTACATAACACTTGTCAGAGGCAATGAGACATTTTTGTTCTTGAGGGATGGGGCATTCATCTTTGTATATGTATCCCCCTCAGTATGGAATCAAAGAAACACAAATAGTTAGAACTGGTCTAGGCTAGGAGCGGTGGCTCATGCCTGTAATCCTAGCACTATGGGAGGCCAAGGCAGGAGGATCGCTTGAGGTCAGGAGTACTAGACCAGCCTGAGTAAGAGTGAGACCCCATCTCTACTAAAAATAGAAAATATTAGCCGAGTGTGGTGGTGTGCTCCCATAGTCCCAGCCACTCGGGAGGCTGAGGCAGGAGGTTTGCTTGAGCCAGTAGTTTGAGGTTGTAGTGAGCCAGACTGATGCTACAGCACTCTAGCCCAGGCAACAGAGCAAGACTCTGTCTCAAAAAAAAAAAAAAAAAAAAAAAAAAACCAAAAACTGGTCTAAAGGCTACATTTTTATGGGAAAGTTTAGAGATGGAAAGTGACTTGCTCTGAGTCATGGAGCAGGTTTGGATACAGGCTTTGAGCCCAGGATTTCTGAACCTCAGTCCAAGATTCTCTAGGTTTTCACCATAACAATAATCAATAATATTGGCATTGTGTTGGGAAGGGTCAGACCAAGGTGCACAGAGGTCAGGTGGCTTGTCTAAATGATTTATTGGTCTCTGTAACCTTGCATGAATTGGTTGTGGGTTGTTAGGATCTATTTGCCCAGTTTCCTCATGGTCATTTTAGTGCTCATTGTGTGATCAGCTCACCTTGCAC
>RJWJ010018169.1:0-32012 GCA_004363605.1 Indri indri
AAGCTGTTTAATAAAAAAAAAAAAAGCCTTAATAGGAACCCCAAGGCATTCTGATAATTTAATAGAAATGGTTAAGCTGTAGACGGCTCAGGTTTATAAAAGCAAAGCATGAAAGAGTTTGCAAATTAATGTCCTCAGTTTCCTAGCATTATTCCTGAATTTAATTTAGTGTTTCATATTTTCTGAATATATATATATATACACACCCAATTGTTCTATCACTGTTTGTTGAAAAGATTCAAGTTTCTATAGTAAATTGTCTTTGCAGCTTTCTAAAAGAATTGGATGTGCGGGGTCAATTTCTGGCTCTGTATTCTTTTCCACTAATGTATATGTTTATCTTAATTCCAGTATCACACTGATTTTATTAACATAGCTTTATAATAAATCTGTAAATCAAGTGGTGTTACTCTAACTTGCTTTTTAAAAGTTGTTTCTTCTCTTCTAGGTATTTTTTATCTCTATATTAATTTGCAATTTCCAGAGAAACTGAAAATACTGCTAATGACCTTGTGATCAAGTTTGGAAGTGGATCCTTCCCCAATCTATTTTTGTAATGACTATAGTGCTAGCTGAAACCTTGATCACCATCTGTGAGAGACTGTAAAATACTGACTACAAAAGCTATGAGATACTAAATGTTGTAAGATAAGCTACTAAGTTTGGGGTGGTTTATTATGTAGCAATAAATAGCTAATTGATGGTCAGAGAACATATTTTGTATGAGCTGAATTTTTCTGAGTCTTGTTTTAAGGCCCAGAATATGATATAAATTGGTAAATGTTCCATATACCTTGAAAAGAATTTCTATTCTGTTGTTGTTAGGTAGCGTTTTATAAATATCATTTAGGCAAAGTTGGCTGATAGTATTGTTCAAATAGATTACAGTAGTTTCCCTTTATCTATAGTTTTGCTTTTTCAAGTTTCAGTTATCCATGGTCAATAGTGGTCCAAACATATTAAATGAAAAATTCCAGACATAAAGAATTCATAAGTTTTAAATCACATACCATTCTGAATAGTGTGATGAAATCTCAGGCCACCCCGTCCTGTCCTGCTGCATTGTGCTCCATCCTGCTCTGGACATGAATCATCCCTTTTTCCAGCTTATCTAGTAATATGCTGTATATGCTACTTGTCCTTTAGTCACTTCGTAGCTGTCCCAGTTAGCAGATCGACTATTGCAGTATCATGATGCTTGTATTCAAGTAACCCTTATTTTTGTTAATAATGGCCCCAAAGTATGAGAGTAGTGATGTTGACATATTGCTATAATTGTTCTATTTTATTATTAGTTATTATTGTTAATCTCTTACTGTGTCTAATTAATAAATTAAACTTTATTGTAGGTGTGTATGTATAAGAGAAAACATAGTATATACAGTGTTTGGTACTATTTGCAGTTTCAGGTATTCACTGGGGGTCGTGGAACACATTCCTCATAAATAAGGACGGGTTGTTGTATATTCCTTCTGACTTTCTGTCTACTGACTCTATCAATTATTGGGAGAGGATTACTGAAATCTCCACTATAATTATGGATTCCTCTATTTCTCTTTGTATTTCTATTAGTTTTCCTTTTATATCTTTTGACTCTCCATTATTAAGGGCATACACTTTTGGGACTCTAATCCCTTCTTGATTAATTCATCTCTTTTTTATTAAGAAATTATCTACAGTGTTAGCATAATATGCCTTTTTTCTGTCCATTTAATTGTAATGTTTACATTATTGTGTTTAAAGTGTGTTTATTGTAAGAAGCATATTGTTTTTCTAGCTTCTCATGTAGTATCTGCCCTTCTCACATAGTATCTCATGAGCCCATTCACATTTAATGTAATTACTGGTATGCTTAATTTTAGGCCTATTCTCTTTTCTAATTCTTTTTTTTTTTATTTGTTCCTCTTGTTTTTGGTTCCCCTTTCTTCATTTTATGCCTTCTTTTAGATTAATTAATTTTTTTATGATTCTAATTTGTTTACTTTCTTATTAATTACATATATTAGTTTTTTATTATGGGGTAACATATTC
This sequence comes from Indri indri, assembly GCA_004363605.1. Lineage (NCBI taxonomy): Eukaryota > Metazoa > Chordata > Mammalia > Primates > Indriidae > Indri > Indri indri. Next base: position 2,032 of record RJWJ010018169.1, read on the forward strand.
TCACAAATTTCAGGGCCTAAACAATAAAAAATATTACCTTAACATTTCTGTAGGTCAGAAGTCTGACATGGGTCTCACTAGGCTAAAATCAAGGTGTCGGTAGGACTATGTTTCTTTCTGGAAGCTCTAGGGAAGTGTATGTCTCCTTTCCTTTTCCACTTTGTAGCAGCTGCTTACATTCCTTGGCACCTGTACCTCTTTCTCCAACTGCAAAGTTAACAATAGTGCATTGTATTCTGCTAACATCACATTACTTTACCTCCTTCGCTGCTTTAAGGCTCATACATTTTTAACTTATAGTGTATCTTAAAGTGATATTATACCACTTAACATAAAGAATAAGGAACTTAAAATATTAATAGTATGATTTAAATAATTTCCTTCCAGAGTTTATGCTATTTTATGATATTTTGTACACATACCTATATTAACCCAGTATTATTATTTTCGTTTAAATAGTTAATATCATTTCAAGAGATTCAGATAATAAGAACCTCTTATGTATTTGTCCATGTAGTTAGCATCTCCCGAACTCTGCATTTCTTTGTGTAGATCCATGTTTTCGTCTTTGGCATAAAGGACTCCCTTTAACATTTCTTATAGTGTGGATCTTTGATGATTGATCATTTCAGGTTGTGTTATCTGGGTTTTACTTGTTTTTGGAATTTTATTTATTTTTTTTTTTTTGCTTGTTATAAAATTCTAGGAAATCATTTCTTTTACTTTTTTCTCTCTTTCAGAACTTTAAATATTTTTCCTCCACCATCTTCCATCATTTGAATTTTTTCCTACAGAAAATCTTTTGTCATCCTTACTTTTGTTTACATATCCTTAATATATATTATTTCTCTGGCAGAGAGATGTTCTCTTTAACATTGGTTTATGACAATTTGATTACAAAATGTCTTGGTACAGTTTTCGCCTTATTTCTTGGGCTTGGGATTTTTTGAGCTTTTTAAATCTCTGAGTTTTTAGTGTTTCTCAAAATTGGAAAAACTTCTACCACTATTTTTTTTTTTGACATTTTTTCTTTCTCTTCTTTATTCACTTCTGGTATTCTGTTTACACATATGTTAGTCCACATAAAGTTGTATCACATCTAAATGATGCCACTTTAATTTTTGAAATTTAATTTTTCTCTCTTCCATGTTCAATAATTTTTATTGCTATGTCTTCAAGTTCAATAATCTATAGTGTCTAATCTACTATTAATCCCATACTGTGTATTTTTTAATCTCATGCATTGCACTTTTAATTTCTCTATGTTGATGTAGGTCTTTTTCTGTATCTTCCATGTCTCTATTAAACATTTTGTATACATGGAAGAGTACAGTTATAATGTTGGTTTTCACATCCTTGTTTACTAATTCTGATAATAGCCTTGCCAGTTTCTGTTGATTGAGTATTCTCTCATTATGTGTTGTGCTTTACTGCTTCATTGGATTTCTGGTAACATTTGATTGACTGTCTGACATTGTAAATTTTACGTTATTCAGTTCTGGATATATTTGTATTTTTATAAACAGGCTAACACTTTTTTCTTTATACAGCTAACCTATTTGGAAGCACCTTGAAACTTTCAGTTCTTGTCTTTAGGATTTTTCAGAAGGGTCCTGATCAATGTTCATTCTAGGGCTGTTTCTTACCTGGGTGGTGGGAATAGGGACTATTCTCAGCCTTGTGTGAGTCCAAGTCTCTAGTCCTTTTATGCTTTTTCCTTCCCTGGGCTCTGAATAGTTTTCTCATGTGTTTGTACAATTCAGCAATCTTCTGATTACTCATGAGTAACCTTCTTTAGAGCTCTAGGGTTTTCTATCTTGACTCTGTGTCCAGAAGAGATTCTTCCTTTTTGGTATTTTACCTAGCTGCATTAATTCCTCTGGATTCTCAGCTATGTCTCCTCCAATCAGTGGAATCTGCTGGACTCCACCTGATTTTCCTCTTTCTGCATTCTGACTTTTAAAGACCATAATCTGGGTTATTATAGGGCTCACATTAAATGTTTCTCCAGTCTTGGGCACCATTGTCTTCTAGTATCTGATGTCCACTGTCCTGAAAAGCCATTGTTTCAAATATGGTGTATTTTTTTGTGTTTGAAGTTATATTTTTGAATTGAAATACCTATGTACATAATAGTCATTGATGTTGTCTCTTGAAGTTCTCCATTTGAATGTAAACAAACTTTGGAAAATAACTTTTATTTTTTAACACTGGGAAGCTGTTGTGGTACCTGCACTTAGTTCCAAACAACCCTGCAATACTTGTATAAGTGCCCCTTAGGGTGGTGCAGAATATTTCCTGTATATATAATTGACCCCCAAATCTCTAAAAAATTATTTCTAACAGTGAATTAATATTACCGTAAAATTTTAAACATTCATAAATACTTATTGTATCAGGCCAAAGACATTCAAACAAATATGATGCTTATAGTGCCCATTACTATTGGTTTTGTTACTGTGACATAAACTTCTTTGCCATCTTCCTGCAAAAACTGTCCACAATTTTTGAAGATACAAATGCATGCTGAGAAGGATTGTTGTTGTAGATGCTAAATTAAGACTGAGAATCACATTGATATTGCCATGATGTAGAGCAAAGCTACAGAGTCTAGAGTAGAAGGAACCAGAAGACATAAGAAATGTTAATAAAACTCAATGAGACATAAGAACACCTTAATTTATGAAATTGAGGTCATGAAATACTTTTAACTGGATCTCCATAGATGGAAAGAACTTCAGTAATTTATTTATACAGGCATAAAGTCCAATACTTGCAGCATGGTATTTGTGCAGAGTTTGCAATGACATTACGATTCAGAGATTCTACTTATTTACTAAACAAGGAGGCTAAATGAGAGGAGAAACAATGATACCCTAATCTATTGATTATAGTAGAAGAAAATAAGCACAGCTATTTTGTTAAATTTTAAAGCTAACTTATTCTATCATTTCTCTTACATTTTATTTTAAATACAGCCCACAATCACTGATAGTGACTTACCTGTAAATCACATATAATCAATGACCGTATGGCAAATAATGGATTTTTTCACAGACAAAAATATGTCACTTTTAGGAGAGGTCCATTAATAAAAGGTAAATCTAGTGATACCTTAGGCATAATGTCCTGTTATATCTTCTTCATACTTGTCAGTAGCATATACAACACTTGAAAATTAACTGTATCATGCAGATTTTAGTCTCTTTGTTTTTATTCAGTTCTGGTAAAAATTTTAAAGTGGCATTGTGTTTTCAATTCTAAAAAGCCTTTATGTTTTGAAAATAAGTAATTGCAACTCAAAGAAATAGGGAAGCCGAAAGCTGCTTAGAAGATAACATGTAGAGATGAAGTGACATTTAAAATTTGGCATAGGAAATGAGTGATGGAAATATTTTTAAAACCCAACATATCTTTAGAATTTGCAGAACCTTAGCATTGAGACCAACAGTTTACATTTCTCTTGCATTTAATTCTCAATTTCATAATTGTCATTTGTTCACTTCAGGAATGTTTCAGAATTATGATGGCATGTGACCTCAAGATAAAAGAAAGTATAGAAAATATATACCACTTACATATTTGTGACATTCATGTTTGAGAATATCAAAGGTAAATGCTCACTATAGTTGTCATATGAATGATTATGAGAAATTTTTGGTTAAAATGATAATGCATCACCTTTGTAGTTGAAAATATATATCCAAATTCATAGTAATCATTCCATTACATTCCTTTAGGAGCAATAGAAATTAATAGTCTAAGTAGAATTTTCTAATGTAGGCATGAAGAATAGAATCTTTTACACACATACACATACACACACAAATCATAAGACTAATCATCTGGCAAATAAAACTGTATGAGTTTTAAAACTTCAGAATTTTCTTTGACTAACTGCCAAAGTTCTAAAGTTTACAAGTGAGCTTTTTATTTTTAACTTACAGTACTTTAGTAATTTTTAAAAGGAGAATTCAACTACTTTTGAGCATAATGAATTTAAAATGTTATTTGTCCCTGAAAATCCTACCTTATCCATGGTGTAAAAACTCCAAAAGAACATGGGATTTTAAAGATTTCTGACCAAGGAAGAGATTTTTCAAGCTTTTCTGAACCAACCAAACAAACACTGAAATTCTGAAATAAAGTCGAGGGCATTATATATCTCGTTTATGATTCTTTTCTTGTAACAAGCAGGACAAAAATCTTCCTTGAAGCATTTGATTAGATCCAGTGTTTGGACCATGAAGAATTGCTCAGTTGCATAGGCTTGCTTTTTCCATTGGTTGAGTGGGATAAGGCAGAGAACAGATGGCGATGATCACTGTTTTAAAAATAAACCAGTTTATTTTTCTTACTTTACCACACAATTGGAGTTTATTTTGTTCTCTTTTTAAATGCATTTATTTAAATAGATACTCACCAAAGTCCTAGTTTGGATAAAATGTACTATTAGGGGCTGTGGGGCACAAAAATAAACATCTCTCATTAAATAACAGATAATCTGCTTAGGAATACATGATAAATTTTTTAAAATAAATGTGATACAAATGAAAATGTGATCCTTTCAATACAAAAGAGTAAAAGTGTATGGGGCTTCAGTGACGACAGCAACTATTTTCAGTTGGGACAAACAGGAAAGACTTTAAAAAATTGGCATTAGGATGTTCCTACAAGATCTGTAGAACTTCCCTTTACAGCATAAATGATCTATTCTTACATTAGACGTATTTTGATAAAGTACAATAAGAATTCAAGGACTCACAAACATAATTTCTTCATACTCATGGCTAATCTTGATTACAGATACAAGCTGCCAGCTGAGATGTTATCTACATGCTTATCTAACAGTGTTATTAATGTTATTGAAGAAACGTGTCACTAACTTATGTCGAATCCCAAATATGCCCTTGCAGATTTTATTATTTGAAGCAGATAAAGAAAATTAAGTGATCAGTGTAACAATATTAGATGACAATGTGGCAGAGCAGAAATATACATGATGGAACTCGTTATTTCTTATAAATAATAAATATTTCATTTATAAACAATTGAACTTAACTTATAAATACAGTAAAGTAGTTAAAGGCATGAGATATAGTTACATAATTGCCCACAATCATAATCACGTATTTATTACATACTCTTGGTAATATCATGGACAAGTTAATTCCTTCTCTGTGTATGTTTTCTGAATTGTAATAACAGTCTCATTGGTATTGCAACCATTAAACAAATATTAACATTTATTAAATACTTATTAGAGACCATTCTAGGTATCAGTGAACAAAATAAACAACAAAAAAATCTGCTCATGCACAACCAACATTTTCATGGGCGAATATGGACAAGAAACAATAAATATGGTGAATAATTAAATTATATATATTAGAAGTGATAATCTAAAGAGGTTTGGGAGTGCTCTAGAGAGTGGAGAGAGGTTTGCAATTTTATCAGTATAATCCAGGTAGGTTTTACTGGGAAGATCAAATTTTCTCCAAGACTTGAAAGATATAAGGGAGTGAACTACACTGATATCAGCAATTCTCCAGTCAGAACATGTCTGACATGCTTGAAGGAGATCAAAGAGGTACTGCAGTTGGAACAGATAGAGTCAGTACTAAGAGAAAAGGAAGTTGGATGAGGTGCCAGACTCTTTAGAGATTTATTAGCCATTTTTAAATATTTGACTTCTATTCTCTGAGAAACAGAGACTAGTGAAGAAATAGAAAGCTACGTGCTTTTGAACAAAGTATGATATAATTCGACTTACACTTAATAAGATGACCCAGGCTATGGGCTAAGAATAGACTAGGTACTGGGGTAGATATGAAATACTTTATGTAAGAAGTGGCTTAAAATTGAGCAGCAACAACAGTGCTGATAAGTACTGATCGTATTCTTGAAGTAGAGTCAACAAGATTTCTGATGGGTTGACTGCAGAGTATGAGAGGATAAGAGGAAAAGAATGAGTTCAAGAATCGGGACCAGAGGAAATGGAAGTGCGAATTTTCCATTGAGATGGGAAATACTGTGAGTGGAAAAGATTTGGAAAGGAAGTTTAAAATTTTCTTTGGCCTATGTTCCATTAGAACATCATTTGGAGATGTAAAGCAGGAAATGTGAAGTTAGATATATGCGTCTGGAATTCAGGGGAGAAGCTGTAATTCAGGCAGGAGATATAAATTTGGAAATTGTTAGTAAAGAGCTGTTGTTTAATTCCATGAGACTTTAAATAATAAAGAATTGGTTCTTTAAATTAATAAGTATAGGTTCAACAGTTGAGTCTTAAGGCACATCAAGGTTGGAGAGTTTGTGGTAAAGAGAGAAACAAGGAAGGGAGACTGAGAAGCAGCTTCACATTCAGTAAAAGGAGAACTAACAGAGCATGGGATCTCAGAAGCCAGGTGAGGAAACTATAGCAGCTGAGGAATCATTTTCAAGTGGGAGTGATAAACTGCAACAGATGCTACTGATAGCTAAAATAAGATGAAAACTAAAATTTGACCACTAGATTTAGCATTAGGTCCTTAGTGACCATGACAAGAGTGATTGCAGTAAGGCAAAGGAAGTAAAATGTTGACTAGAGTGAGTTTAAGAGAGAAAGGGAAAAGAGGAATTGAAAGTATTTAAAGATGGAAAATTATTTTCAGGAAATTTGCTGTGAAGGGCACAAAGATATGGGGCAATGGCTAGACAATAAATGGGAAACGGGTCAAAGAAGAATTTTTTTTTTAATGGGAGCAGTAACAGCATATTTATATATTGATGGAAATAATCTTTCGACAGGGAAGCATTGAAGATCTTGGATAAAAAAGAGAATATTCTAGCGAGGTTCTTGAGTGAGAGAGGGTAGGGAATAATGCATAAAGGGAGGGGATATTGTTGACGAGTGCACAGACAGCTCATCCTCAATAACAGGACGGGTAGCAGTGAAAAAAGAAAGAGATATTAGAAAGGGGAATTTTGGGGAAGATCTCTTCAATTACTTTAATTTTCTCAGTGCACTGTGAAGAAATATCACTTGCTGAGACTATCCACTTGCTGACAATAGAGAATATGATGTTGGGGGTTAAAGGAAAAAGACTATATAAAATACCCTTGTAGAAAAATGTAAAAGTGGACTAAGGAAACAGTGTGATTTTCTGGCCACCTTAAGTGCCTTCTTGATGTTTACGGTCATGAATTGAAAACGAGAATAATACATATGATATATTTATTTCTCTAGCCTCAATAAACTTCATAGAGGTAGAATGCAAATATTTTTTTATAATTAGAATTCTACTTCTAACTAGTTTGTGAACATAAAAGAGGACCAAGAGAACAAAAGATGTACACAAATGTTTGATGATATAATTTAAGCTGGGTCAAATAGTAAAAAAAGATGTTAGGGTCATGAAAGAAAGTGACAACACAGCATGATCAATTAACCTTATTATATTATTTTATAAATCAACCGTATTCCATATATACGTATATGTATGTATATATTAATCAGATTTGATTCTCATTTATGTTAGCACTAGTGTGTTTCACAATGTTTAAACAGCTTATTTGAGTTTTAACAATTTCTTAGAACTAATTTTACAATTACTTTATAAAATAGACATAAATTTTCTTCATTCCCAAAATTAGAACAATAATTAAAAATAGTAAGAAATATGCCAAAGCCCATATTTGTATTAAGTTTAGCCAAAACTGAAATGTAAGTCAATTTTACACAAAACCAATGATATTTCCATTTTAACAAATTGTCTGTCCATAGTAACTCACGATTCTCAAAACAACAAATGACAAAATACACAAAATTATGTGAAATAACAACTCTGAGCTATTTTTCTCATGGTGTGAAATCACAGAATAAGTTTAACTTATGAATGATAATAATGTCTAGCATTTTTATATTATTTAATACTTTAATAAATAGTTTAAAGTGCATTCATTCTAATATGATTAGGTGAGTCATACTGTCTCTATTGCAAAGATTCTAAAGCTGAATACCATGTGTAAAGAACTTTTCACAGACATGTATCAGAATGAAACAGACAAGTGTCTTTATATCTCTAGGTTGTTTCAATATACCTTAATGTTGGTCAGGTAAATTATGACAGGCGAAAAAATGCCATCGAATATATTCAATACCATAAATCTAATAACATAAAAGAAAGTTTAGGGATTTAATTAAATATTTTAGAAACGTGATTACATATCAGTTAAATAAAAGTCCATGTCACTGTAAGAAAAATAAATAAATGATAAAGATAAAAAATTGTTTAGAATATTTCAGGTTAATCATTCTTGCCACTTTTATGTGGATAGTTCCATAGGTCTGAAAACTCATTTACAAATGACCAAAATTACAAATGAAAGTAACATGGTCATTTGTAAATGTGTGCAAGTAACGTATGCTATGTAAAAAAACCGCTTTCAATTATATTTAATTTACAAAATGTATATGAAAAATGTGTGAAAATCCTGAAAACATTAAGTAAATAATTATACTAATATTAAAAAATGAACTATGCATTTATTTGTGCAAGGGCTAGTTCTTATTAATTTATCAATGTCTTCACAGCAGAAATTAAAGTTAAACCCTAGTTTATTTCTTCATTTAATTTTTTCAGATAGTATATGATAGTTTACATGATGTATAAGAAAATGCCCTATATGCTATAAAATGCTGCACAGGTGCTGGTTATCATATATATGCCATATACCATTATGAAAAAGCAGCATCAGTTTCGTTTAGGAAAACATTGCGATCTAAGGTTTTCCCAAAGAAAATCCTCATGGTAGACTCATTTAAAAAGAACAAACAAAACTAAATATTCTGGACTTTTTTCACCCACCCCTCAATATTTACTTTTCACATTCATATTACTTCCAAGAAATTTATGACACTTTGCAATTTTTGGTTTCACTTCATATATTTTACCCAGCAAACTATAAAATTCATTTAACTTTACCATAAAGACTGTTAATCAGTAGTCATTAGCCATCTATCAATAACTTTTATATAGGGAAAAGCCAAGAAAAAATGAAAAACAATTTGCAAAAATGTTTTGATCATTGAGCATTTTGCTTATTTTTTGTGTGTTTTTATCTCTCTAAAATAGTGGTTTCTTACAAAATAAAAATTATTACTTTATAATTAATTCCCAACCTATTAACATGAATTAGAAATTACACAACTTCGGTTGGCTTAGGCAAGAAAAAAAAAAGAAGGAATTTATGACATGGTAGCATTATTTGCTTGAACCACCCCAGATTTTGGAAATGTTTGTCTATTTTCACCCTATCTGTATTAACAACTACATAATGTGTGTAACACAATAATCAACATTTATTTCTATTACTATCACTAATACTGTGTCAATAATGACATCCATCCACATCTGTTAGTGTTATATTAAGCAAACTTCTCAAGCGCAGAATGCTGTCCCATAGGACCATATTTCTGCTCATAATAAGTACAACTGAAAAGATTTTTTCTTGAAAATCTTTTTGATTGTAAACAGAGAATAGGGGATTCTCAAGCCTCAGATTTTTTCAGTTGCCTAAAACAAGATCTTGAGAACACTGTTAGATCACTCAGAAAATAGCTGGAATGTTGTTACAGACAATGTCAAAAATGCCTTTGCAGTCTCAACATGTTTCATAAAAAAGAAGTAATGTTACTTCTAAGTGATATGTTATTTCCTATATGATTATACATATATGTAAAATATTAGTTTATTAAATATTGCAAATAGATAATAAGTACTATATAGATATCTAAAATGATACATTCAATTTTTCTATTTTTAAACCATTTCAAATTTGAAAAGGAAGCATTTTCTTACGTTGTATAATGCATAGTAGTCTTAATATAAAATAATAAAGAAACAATAAATACAATCCTTTCAAGAGACATGGACATATGACAGTGCTAAAGATTAGCATATACTGCTTTAGAGAAATGGACTGGCTTTTAAAATACACTTTTAAAAAATAAATGATAAATGTGGTAAAAACACAAAGTTTCAGTATTCTGTTATGATGATTAATGAAAGATGATATTACTTAAAAACAATTTTATGATTGGTTTAAGAGGAGCTTACTGACATGATAGTTGCTTGTTATTATAGCCCCTACTCAATGTTGTACACATGATATGTACAGTATATGCTCCTTCCCTCTCTCTCTCTCTCTGTCTAGGCATGCATTATCTTCATAATATGAATCCATTATATGAGTTTAACCTTTGGTCCTTTTCTTTGTTCTGTCTACACTAAGTGAACTCACCAAGTCTTATGACTCTCAATAGCACTTATATGCTAGTAACCCTAAATTTTGATCTCCAAAGATCTCTTTCTAAATTCTAGCCTCATATATCCTATTGCCTACAGAATATCTCCACTTGTATCTATGAATATATGTGTATATTTATGCATATACATATATTTACATATGCCAGTTTCAACACATCTAAAATTGAACTCCTGCTGGTTACTGCAAACCATATATATCTGAAGACACCTCCATTTTAGCTGGTGGATGCAGCATCTCCCTAGGTATTTGGTTAAAAAAACCTTGGACTCATCCTTGAGTCATCTCTCTCTCTCTCGATCTCTTGCTCCCTTGCTCTATTTCATACCTTGCGATCAATGCAGCACAAAATCCTACATGTACTCCCTTGAACCTGACTGCTTTTCATCCTTTTTTCCCCATAGCTTGCATTACCAGATTACATCTTATATTATCTGCATATTTATTAATGATATTTAACCTTTACATCTCCATGCTATATCTATCTCTCTCTATATATATGTATATATGTATATATCTGAGTGAGTACCAAGATCTTTGTAAATTTTATTCACTGATATATCTAAAATGCTTGTAACAGAAGTCAGTAAATACTATTGAGTGAATGAATAGAGCTATTATTTATATTATGCTGCCACTATTCAGCCAGTGTTGAATACAGGGTTTGAAATATAGGAGCAACTTGAAGTATTTATGAAAAAAAAAATGAGTGAATGTGTATAAGGAATTGTGTGAGCATTCTAAACTGCAGCCACTTGAGCAAAAACACTTAGCTATACAATCTATAGATTTCTGGCATCACAAAATTTAGTATCCCCTTTTTTCTGATTCAATTACACGATCTGTATTCATATTCTAATTCATATAACCTTCTCACTCTCTGTCTTCACTCCGTTAGTGTTCAGTTTTTTCTTTCAATTCATTTCCTGTGTTTAACCATATAGAATCAATTACGAAATGATACAGACACTCAGACAGTCATTATCTTGTCAAACCTTACGTTCCTAAGCACAGTAACAGCTATAACTTGTTCAGATTCCATTCTCTTACAGAACCACTTATGCTTATCTACTGATTCTGACACAATGGAAGGAAAATTTTGATTAATATTGCTATGCCCATCAAACTGAGGTTCTCTTGTTCTAAGAAGAAATAATTATATTAATACTCCTCTCTCTTTTATTTCAGAATATTATGGAGATACAAACATTTTGGTTACAGGAATTGCTTTTGTATTGTTTGAGTCAAAGTCATGTGTGTGTCTATCACCCACATAGTGTGCACTCTACCCATTAGGTGTGAATTTACCCATCCCCTCCTCCTCTCCCACCTGCTTGATTTATGTTGAATTTTACTACCATATGTGCACATTAGTGTTGATCTATAAGTTTCAAATTAGTAGTGAGTACATGTGGTTTTTATTCTTCCATTCTCGTGATACTTCACTTAAAAGGATGGTCTCCAGTTCCATCCAGGTTGTTACAAAAGGTATTAGTTTACCATTTTTTATGGCTGAGTAATACTTCATGGTATATAAATACCACATTTTATCATGTATTATGCATTGATGGGCACTTTGGTTGTTTCCACATCTTTGCAATTGTGAATTGTGCTGCTATAAACATTTGTGTGCAAGTGTCTTTTTTATAAAATGTCTTTTTTTCCTTTGGGTAAATACTTAGTAGTGGGATTGCTGGATCAAATAGCAGTTCTACTTTTAGTTCTTTGAGGTATCTCCATACTACTTTCCATGGAGGTTGTACTAGTTTGCAGTCCCACCAACAGTGTATAAGTGTTCCTTTCTCTCTGCATCTACACTAGCATCTGTTCTTTTGGGGCTTTTTGATAAAAGCCATTCTCACTGGAGTTAGGTTAAAAAAAAAGAGTCACTTTGGTTGCTGCATTAATAACAAACTATGGGCAGGGCCAACAGTAAAAAGAGGGAGTAAACCCAGTAAACTTGGTGAGATGAAAATAGCACGCAGGGATGTGGGGAGGTGTGGTGTGACTCTGAATTTATTGTGAAGATAGAACCAACAGGATTTCCTTACAGATTGGGTTTGGGTTATGAGGGAAACAGAAGAGTCAAGGATAACTTCAAGGTCTTTGACTAAATAACTGGATGAGTGAAATTACTGTGAATTGAGATGAAGAGGCCTGTGGGTAAAGCAGATTTGGGTGGAAACACGTGGTGTTCAATTTTGAACATGTTGAATTTAAGATGTCTCTTAGATATTCAAATGAGAGATAAGGTACACAGACAGTTCGATGTTGTAGTTTGGGACAAAGGTCTGAACTAGAAATACAACTTTAGGAGTCATTGACATATGAATGTTTTTAAGGTTTCAGAACTGGTATTTATTATAAAGATAGTTATATTATTTTTCTGACTTCTGAAAGATATGACATTTATTTAGAAATAGGAAATTAGCAGGTTATGCTTACCATTTATGCAGAATATCATTAGAGAATTTCCTTGATACTCTACTGTAATAACTGAAGATGATGGTTTTTAGCTTGTCTCCTTGCACAGTTTATTTGAATACTAAGCCTTGTGATCTTTATTACTATACAATTTTCTGGAAATGCCTTCTTTATAGTTTTAATGGTTTGTCCTACATTATGTTTTTCTCCTGATCTTGTAATAGTTCTCAGATACAATAATAAATAATTCATTCATGTTTATGAGGATAAAAAAACATATCTCTCTTTTGCTCATATATACTCATGTGCTAAGAAGACAATCTATTCTGGATTCTAGAGCCATTTCAATACAAATTACAATAAATGATTCTTTTCGCATCAATATGAAGAATGTCATTTTTACTTCATTTAATTTTTTTCTTAAACTTCATTAAAATTTTCAGAAGCTGAAGTGATATTTCCTGAACTGGATATGAGTAGAATAGACCATCATTTAAAATTATTTAAGACCTTTTATAAAAATTAATCTGCTCATTTAAAAATAATCCAAGATAGATAAACAAGTAGAAATACAAATATAGAATAGATGTAGATATGGAGTCTTTCCTGAAATATTACATTAAAATCTCTTGACAAACTAATAAAATATTCTTCTCTAGGATGTTTTTCTAATAATTTTAGTTGGAATTTAATACACGCTAGTAAAAGTTCAATAACTTCAGTGTTTAATGTTCTTAACATGAAGATGAAGTATTAATAGCATATCATTTGGAATTTATTACTGATAGCCAAATTTCAAACAGAAACCGGAAAGAGTCACAAAAAACTCAACATGCATTAATATCAATCAGTATGGAGTCATATGAAATATTTACTGAATTTTTTTCTGTATTTTTTTCAATGAGTTACATTGCAAGTCAAGGTTCTATTATTACATGGAAGGCTCTTGTCAATGAGTAAAACACGTAGGTCTAATGATTGACACTGTACTTGTCAGAAACAGGCCATATGACTTTGTCTGCTAAACCAGATACCATGGCAACACCTGGTTAGTGAAAGTTGAAGAAATATTTTGAAGTTTTTGCATTTGTTAGAGCTGCTGGACTGTAACAGATATGTATTAATTGGAAGTAGATGTGACAGCTTGCAGCAGTTACTAAGATAGGAAGCAAATCATCAACACCTGTCAAGGCTAAGGACTGAAAAAAGATGAATCAAAAGCTATGATGTGTGACTTCAAACATAGTGTCACTTTTGTGTACTCATCATTTGTAGAAAGTGTGGGGAAATGTGAGATTTTGTTAATATATAAATATTTTCATTAGTGTCTTAAAGATATGGAAAAGATTCATCACCTGTCAAGTTAAAAAGGGGTAAATTATAAATTCAAAAGAACACATAAAACTTTGACAGTTCTAATCATGTACTATCACCATGATTTCACAGCACAAGATGCATGGATGCATGAAAGATATTCTAAACAGGGATTGACAGTTTTAGTATACAAAACAGCATTCCCCTTTTCCTGACAGGTTAAATATGATGTGATAGCTTTATGTAACAAAATCTTCCAAAATTAAAACCATATTTCCATGTTCTTCAATGATAGACAGAAAATTAATTTTATCAATAGTGTCAGATTTTCAATTTGCTAAAAAAATAAGATACTGTTTTCATTCTTTTGCTAATACATGTTCTACAAATGTATCTAACAATTCACTAATGATTAGGTATAGGAGGTTCTTACATTTAAAGGAAATACACAAATGCCTTCTTGTCCATTTGCTTGCTGCTGATTTCACTTCCTTCATATTTTTCCTCAGAATAAAGTAATAACTTCCTATTTGACTGAAGCACACTGTTAAAAATCTCAGTATCACTGAGAATAGTTAAAACGGTAGAAAAGGAGATGACAGCAGAGATGAAGATATAAATATATCCTTCATACATTTTCAACCAATCAATCTTGAGGCTATCATTAATATGTAATTGCTAACTTTTAAATAAGTCAAGAGTAATTACAAACAAACAATAATAAAAAGCATGGTGGGATTTCATATTAGTTGGGGATTATATTCTATGTGAAGAAAATGATTTTAGACAACTTAGTCTTAACATTCCTTAGTAATATGCCCCTTTGGAGATGATTATGCATCTGACAAAGGATAATATTGCAAAGACATAAAATGTAACCATAATATTTGTACACTCATAATACCCTGAAATAAAAATAAATAAATAATAAATAATTTGACATTGGAAAAAAAACTGCTTTAGTGTTGACGACTAGATGAAATAGCTGGCTTAAATTTTAACACCAATTCTTCTGCTCTTGTGGTGCCTCACTTTGGATAATGGGCTTAATTTTAATACAGGAAAGTGTAAGAGTTGCTAGATCACTGTCGTTTCTTATGATTGAGTAATATTCCATTGTAAATATATACCAAACTTTATTAATCCACTCATAGATTGACGGGCACTTGGGTTGTTTCCACATCCTTGCGACCACTTGTATTCGCCATCAAACTGGTTCTAACTATTCAACACTAGGTTGATCACATGGCAGAAATACTCTCTAGGGATTAGGGGGATTGGGGGGGGGCAAATCAACAACTAAAGGACACGGGGAGCACTAAGGGGGGGTGGGGTGGGAGGGGCGTGCCTTAAACCCGCACTTGGGTGAGGCAAAGACATAAAGTGTAACTGTAGTGTTTGTACCCTCACAATACCCTGGAATAAATAAATAAATAAATAAATAAATAAATAAATAAATAAATAAATTTTAACACCATGTTGTTATAAAAATTGAAATGAAATATAAATAAATGAACAAATGAAATGTATTTTAAACTAGAATCTTATGTGGCTTAAGTCACTTACAGAGAACAATCATACAGATTTGCTCATGACCATATATTCGCTATCTAAAAATAGAATTAGTGTATATCACCCTCAAAAAGTCTAGTCATATCATAAAAAATTCAATATTGCTTTTTTAAATTATTCCGGTTATTCCTATATTTTGTTTGACAGCATGTTTACATTATTATACTTTTTAGAGGCAGATTTTTAGAGTAACTGTAATGATGTACTGTCTTAAATTTATTTTTACCCATTTAAAAATAATTTACCCTTTTATGAAGGCTGCATATTTTCCCTGTGTACTGCAGACTAATTTTAGGATATAGCATAAAGAATGCATTTTAAAGTCTAGTTTATCAATATGTGATGGCAAACGGCTTTTTCTTTCTACCTCATTTTCAGAATCCACTATGTGATAGAGACTGTGCCAGACGTTAATGTAAAAATTCCAAAGGAGAGTAAGTCATGCTTCTGTATGTAAATTACTTTTTCTTAAAATGATTTCCTTGGAAATGCTATTCCTTAGAGTGAAGTGTCCTCAAATATGTCTATTACACCCAATCTGGCAAAGAAAATCTTTATTTTTCATTTGCAACAAAAGGGACAGTCATAGAGTGCCTTCAGTTAGCATAGTTTTTATATATTAAAAGCATTTAAGTTGGTAAACAAAAAAGGGACTAAGATACAGTAATATGAGGTGGGGAGTGGGAAAAGAAGGCAGCTGATGTTTTGCTAAAATTAGTTAAGTTCTTAATCATCGTAAGTAGATGAACTAAAGGTGAATATATCTGAGAATGAAAACCTCATGGTTTTGAGCAAGAAAAATGGCTACATTTGGTTTCAGATTTGCAGCTATTTGTCTTATATGGATTGAAGAAAGATCCATAGTCTTTTCTGTCCCTTCACATATTCATAAATTAATCCTTCCCTTATTGATCATATCCAAACCTACACCACTCAGAACTCTTGTCAAGGCATGGCATTTGCAGTCTCCGTCATGGTTATGGGGTATCTTTTAGATTATTCATGTTGAGTGTCATGTGCTGAATAATCTTCTAGGAGAATATAGAAGTCAGAGTTTTCCAGAGGGACAGAAAAAACAGTAGCATGGCTCAGTCCAAGCTCAAGAGCCTCAATAACCAGGGAAGCCACAAGTACAGCCCCCAATCTGGGGCCAAAGGCCTGAGAGCCCCAGGGAGGCTGCTGGTACATATCCCAGAGTGCAAAAGCCAAAGAATCTGAAGTATGATGTCCAAGGGCAGGAGGCGGAAGTGTCCTGCTCCAAAAGGGAGAGAGAGAAAGACAGCTCAGCAAGCTGAATATCCTCCTTCTTCCAGTTGCTTTATTCAGCTGAGCTGGCAGCTGATTGGATGGTGTTTGCCCACATTGAGACTGGGTCTTCCTCCCCCAGTCCACTGACTCACGTATTAATCTCGTCTGGGAAAACCTGCACTGACACACCCAGAAACAATGCTTCACCTGCTGTCTAGGCAGCCCTCAATCCAGTCAAATTGATGCCTGATATTAACCATCACTGAGAGAGATTGAAAAGTAATCTTTAAAATATTGGATAGTATATTATTAAATTAAGGCATGTGATAAAGAAAAGAAAGAAAATATTATTAGCTGTCTTCATACAATTTCTGTGAACAATCATCTGAGATTTCCAGTGACATCCAGGAAAAAGTAAGTCGGAAGTTACAAGTTTGACAATTTTCAAAATTATGTAAATAAGACAGAACAACTAGTAAGTAATTGAGTTATACGAGCTATTTAGTAACATACTTATTTTAAACAATAGAAACGGCTTAATGACACCTGCAAAACCCAAACGTATCTCTTGAGTACCAAAAAAAAACTTAGGATTTTAGTTGTACTCAAAGTGTTGGTACAACTGTTATATCCTTCAAAGGGACTATTCAGGTGGTGAGAGACATGTAATGCGTATGTCTCTCATCACCTGAACAGTGGAGAGAACAAGTATTCCATTTAGTTTGGGGGATAAGTGTTTTACTTTAGGTTTCATATTTCTTAATGTTAATCCTATTATGTTTTTAATTTGTTTTGTTTTGTTTTTCTGAGATATACCCACCTAGTGTTGGGAGGTAGACAGTATAGGAATGAATGGGATCTCACCAGCCTCCAAAGGAAAATTTGAGCAAATCCAGAAATCAGACTAGGTTATATTACATATTTTGGCTAGGCTATGTGTGAGTTGTAAACATGAGTTTTCTAAATATCAAGTAGGCCAGGGGTGGGGAACCTGTGGACTTAAGGCCACATGTGGGCTTCTAGGCCCTTAAGTGCAGCCTTTTGACTGAATCCAACTTTTACAGAATAAATCATTTTATTTTTATTAATACATTTTTGTTTGTCTTTTATATTTTTATTTTATTTTTAAAATGAACGTATTTAAAATACCAAAGAATGAAATAAGTTTCGGTGAAATAATCCTTCCAGATTGAATAGTACAATTACAACATTAGTAAGACATAAGGGCTAAATTGAGGGCTGCTATGCTCATGATTTAGTTTTAACTTCCCCCACCTGACTGGCACCACTACCACATGAGGCTGGTTGGCAAGAGTATATGGGGGTCGAGTACACCAGTCTGTTAATCAGTTTTTGACAATGGTGCACTGTGTTTCTGTTTGAAGTGGAATTCGTGAATGGTTACACAACTCAACAGCATTTTTAAATTCTGTCTGCTTAACAGCCCATCATGTCAAAGAAGACCAAGGGAACACTGAAGGAAGAAAACAGATTTTTTAATGAGGATTGGGAATTGCAATATTATCTTGTTTCTGCTAAAGAGAAGATGGTTTACTTGCTTTGTGATACTGCAATACCAACATTAAAGAAATTCAATGTTCATCAGCATTATAATGCTCGTAATGACTACAAATATTTTAAATTAGAGAAAAAGGTGCAAAAGGTTGTATTGTAGAAATTGAAAGATGAAAAGCGAAAGCAAAGACAATACTTTCAAGCAACAATAAGACCTGGAAATAATGTCACTGAAGCAACATATAAAGTAGTTCATATACTCAAAGAAAAAGGGAAGCCATTCAGTGATGTAGAAATTGTGAAAGAATGTATTGTCAAAGTTGCAAGATGCTTAGAACCTGATGATGTCTCAAAGTACAAACAATTGCCTTTTTCAAGGAGAATCGTAATTGATTGGCAGCATAAATTAGCCTTCCACTTAACAGAGCAACTTCATGCAATGCTTCAAAAGTAAAATATATATTATTCAATTGCTCTGGATGAATCAACTGATACTATTGACTCGGCGCAGGTTTTACGCTTTATCAGGGTCATGATAGACGATTTCTTTGCTATGAAGAGTTACTCACTTTTGGTACTCTTCTGAACAGAACGTGGGAAATAAATATCTTCAACAACTTGCAAGATAAATGTTGTGAAGTTGGACTGAATTTGGTAAATTTAATGAGTGTATGTACAGACAGTGTACCTTCCATGACAGGAAAACATGAAGGGTTTATTGCACAGATAAAAAAAGTATTAATAGATCCAGATACTCTCATTTCTTTTCATTGTATCTTTCATTGGCAAAATCTCTGTGCTAAAGCTCTTATTTTAAGTGACACTTTGCAACAAGTTATAAGTATCATTAACTACATTTGTCACAATATGGTTAACAAATGCAACATGGCATAGTCAGTTTCATAACATGCTACTGTTGAAGGTTGAGTTATTCAGTGTGGATTTGCCATATCATTCTAAAGTGTGTTGGTTATTGCAGGGACAGGTGTTAGCCAAAATTGTATCTCTTCAAAAACAGATAGCTAAATTTTATGAAGAGCAGAATCAGCAATGTGAATTACTGAAAGAATATTTCTATAGGAATGCAGCGTTTCTGTGTGATGTCATGTCAAATCAAAATGACTTGAATATTTCTTTGCAAGGTAAAACTAAGTCTATATATGATATGTGGCAAAAAAAAAAAAAATCCATACATTTCAAACAAAGCTATCTTTTTTCAAAGCACTTCTTCAAAAGGAAATTTTGGATCAACTTTTTCCCCAGTTAGCAAAGCTCATTGATGAGCAAGATGATACATGTGAGTCCTTTGAAGAATATGCAGCTATTACAGACCTATTAGTTGGAGAATACAATGAAAGCTTCACTGACTTTGAGAATCATGACATCACACTCAAATTAACATTTCAGCCTCACCTAGTTGATATTATTAATACCAAGACATTTAAAGAACTGCAGATGGAATTGACTGAGCTCTCAGTAGACGACATTTTAAAGTCATTGTTTGATACTAACAAAGATCCAGCTGAGATATGTAAAAATGCAGCTGAATATCCAAGCCTTCAGCAACGTGCCCAAAAAATGCTTTCTTGCTTTTCAACCACTTATTGCTGTGAATCTGCATTCTCCTACCTAACCCAAATCAAGATGCCCTTAAGGTCACGAATGACTGATACTCATCCAGAGGATCAACTGTAACTTCGGACCTCCATGCTGCAACGAAAATTCAAATATTTTCCAACAAAGCAGACACAATAAAGTCATTAAAAGGTTATTTAACTTTAAAATTAACAAATAGTTTTCATTTTTTTGAAATTATTAAGTACATAGTAGATATTTACAAAACAATATACATTTTTAAGTTTATCTAATTTAAGTTTCTTGAATTTGTCCTTATTTGATCACAGCTAAATTAATGCAGCCTTCCAACACAAAAGCAAAAGGGCAAAAATTAATGTAAGTACCATGTTGTGTTAAAGGTAGAGATTTTCAAAAACAATGATTATGGTCTGAATTTTGTGAGAGGTAATTAGAACAAATAAATAGATAAGCCATGATCTTTCTCTGTCACCTTAGGCAGAGGGTCTCTATTTTATTCTGTCACGTGATTAATTCAAAGGTCTTGAGGTACCTGAATTCTTCTGAGAACCATCTGATTCTGTCGAATTCCTATAAACCCTCAGCTTGAAATTTCCAGCAGGTTCATTTGTCCCTGCAGGAGGAAGGTGTTGCATTTTTAGTTGGAGACATAAATGCAAGGGTAAACTCTTTGGAATTTATCTGCCGTGGGTGCAAGTTGTTAGTGGTCTTCTTACCAATCAATGAGGCACATTTTCACAGAGCTTTAAACCGGATTTTCTCTGGTGTCTTTTCCAGTATATAATACCACTTGCTTGAAGGTCAAGAAGAGGACTCTTGGAAAATTCTGATGGTAATGTGTTTTGGTATGCTATTAGTCCTTTATAATATTTATCCATATCCACTTATAATAAAGTTGCATCTAGGGCACACTCCTAAGGGCATTTGTTGATCTATAACTAATTACAGCTGTTTAATTAAAGGTGACAAGCACATAGCCATGAGACACAAAAGAAGGTTTTTGGCCTGAGAACCTTGTTCTTAGATAATGTGGCCAATTTTGTTTGATGATAACATCAACTCTCACTTTATCCATAGGGTTGTATGGTAGTAACAAGCAGCTTTTGAGTCAATGGTAATAATTTTTTAAATGAAAGTTATAAATTAATCTCCCTATCATTGAAAAATAAGTTGAACTCCACCAACTTGTGAAAAAAAATTGGAATATTTTGCTATGGTTAGGGAATTTTAATCCTGCATAAGAAAGACTTCACTTGTCCAAAACACAAGTATATAATACTCAATGCATAATTAAAGTTCAGTTTGTAGCATTGTAGTAAAATGTATTTGTTAGCTTTTAAATAGATCTTGAGAGTAGTCATTTCTCATCCATATCCCACTTTTAGAGTTTTGCCAGGATTGTGATATTAACAAAGAGAACACATGCCAGAAATACCCTCAGAAATAAGGATCAAGTTGCCCTACCAATGTTGATTTAATATTGGCCAATTTATCTTACCATGATAAAAAAAATTAAATCATCCTTCTTATTATATAATATTAATCATCACTATCAAAATGGAAGAGAGTGAAATTTTCTCTTGAGGTATACATACAATTAATTATAGGTATATAGTTAAAAGTCACTCTGGGAGTAAGAACATTTTTATGAACACAGAGGACACTGAAGAACCTTCAGGGATTTTAAAATTTATATTATCAAGTAGTCCATAAATGTTCATGATTGATTAAAATATTGAAAGCGAGAAACCATTATTACAAAAGCCTTTGTCCTTTAGTGTGAATATTTTTATTTTAACCTGACAAGTAAGCAATCATTAAATCATTGAACCAATAGTTTTAAGTAAAATAAAATTTGGAGAATTCCAAATAAACAATTATTCTTATCATTTCTTTAATAAAGAGGAGAAATTCTCTATGCTGTTTGGTAGATAAAACCTAAATATAGCTTAGGACTCCCCCACCCCGCCCAAAAAGACATTTTAACACTTCCTTTCCTTTTCTTCTGAGTTTGAAGCCTGAATTTTGGAAATAAAAATTATAAAGAATTGTGAATGATAGTAGTAAATGTTTAAAGACAAATATAATTATTGGCAATATATTTTAAAAAGCAATTATATCAATGATTATTAAGAATTTAATTTTTTAACTTAGAAGTAGATCATTTTTATTAAAATGATGAATGAGTGTTTCACAATTACAGAGATGTAGCAGAATAGTTTAGTATTAATGAAGAACCTCTGTTATCTTAGAGTAAAATAACTTTTTCATTTTAAGGGAAAAAAACAAATTTTAATGTCTTCTTTGTAAATATTTTCCAGGGAAAATAATTCAGTTAAATATTTTAAGCCCTTATTCTTTATGAGAGAAATCATCATATGCATGTAACATATCTCAGTATTTTTTAGTAAATTAATTATTTGTATGCACTGTTAACATAGGAAGCAAATGTTACTCTTATTCAAAAGTTCATCATTAATAATATACCTTCAAATTTGTCTTTGATTATATTTAAACTTAATATAAATTTGTATCTATTAGGACAAAAATATATGAATATATAATTAGATAATATAATTAAAATATTTGTCATTTTAAAATTACAATTAACTATATTAGAGTGTTGAATTTTTTGTCTGAATAAACTAAAATTTACTTAAGGAAAAAATCATATTTATTATTTTCTATGGACTGAATGTTTGTGCTCTCCCACAAATTGGTATGTTGAAATCCTGACTCTTCAATTTGATTATATTAGTAGAAGGATGTTTGGGAGGTAATTAGGTCATGAGTTAGAGCCCTCCTGAATGGGATTAGTGCCCTTATAAAGAGACTCGAGAATGTTTGCTGTCTCTCTTCCTCTGCTTTTCACCCTGTGAAGACGCTAGAAGAAGAAATCATCATAAAATCAGGAGAAGGACCCTCACCATATGCCAGATCTGCTGATGCCTTGACCTTGGACTTTCCAGCCTCCAGAACTGTGAGAAATAAAAGTATGTTGTTAAGCCACCCAATGAACTGGTGGTTCTATACACTAACAACATTGTTATGGTTCTATACACTAACAATGAGCTATAGGAAAAACAAATTAAGAAAACAATCCTGTTACAATAACATCAAAAAATCAAATATTAGGAACATTTACCCAAGAAGGTGTAAGATCTGTATACTGAAAACTATAAGGCATTGATGAAAGTAATTGAAGAAGACACCAATAAATGGAAAGATATGTCATGTTCATGGATTGGAAAAATTAATATGGTTACTATGTCCATACTCAAAGTTGTCTACAGATTTAATGCAATTTCTATCAAAATTCCAATGACGTTTTTCACAGAAGTAGAAAAAAAATCCCTAAAATTCATATGAAACCACCAAAAAACCCAAATAGCCAAAGC
Source organism: Indri indri (assembly GCA_004363605.1). NCBI lineage: Eukaryota > Metazoa > Chordata > Mammalia > Primates > Indriidae > Indri > Indri indri. The sequence goes on from RJWJ010018169.1 coordinate 25,407, forward strand.
AATTTTGAGAAACAAGAACAAAACTGGACATATCACATTCCCTGATTTCAAACTATGTTACAAAGTTATAGTAATAAACCAATATGGTACTGCTATAAAAAACACACACACACATAGACCAATGGAATGGAATAGATAGACCAGAAACAAATCCATACATGCATGGCCAACTAATCTTTGACAAGGCCACTATGGCATTGTAATTAAAATTCATGGTATTAATGGTGATCATTTACAGGATCTACAGTTAGATTGCTTTAATTATTCTGCCGTTAAACATGTGTACCAAATGTGAAATTTCTGGATGTGAGGAGGTTAGCAACTTTTACTTTCCTAAATGATGCATTGAGATTTTAGCAAACACATAGAGAAATATCAGTCGGTGATAACAAATATGAGATAAAAAGTTCTCCAGGTAGAAAGAATAGGATATATGAAGACTTTGAGCAGAGATATGTCTGAAATGTTCACGGTGGCCAGAAACCTTGGCAATAAATCCTGTAGAAGAGACAAGGCTAAGATAATATGTCATCAGTGTGTTAGGAATTTTAGATGTTTTACCTCAGTCAGTGAGGAACCACTCATTTTATCCCCCTGAACTTCAAGCATTACCTGACTGAATTTTTATCTTTTTATATAACTTAAACTGCTATATGAAGAAGTGAATAGTAGATATGTAGCTATCAATTAAATGGCTAAGGTGGTACAGTGTATCAAACAAGGAATACTTTTTTTAAAAACTACATTTTGGCAATATAGATAGAAAGAATTGGACAAATATAAGCTATGTTAAGGGGAGGTGATACAACTGGATACTTGTTGGGGAAGAGGAAAAGGAATTGTTAATATAGTTTTTCAGGTTTCTGACCCAAGCAAATAGGTGAATGCTGATGATATTTGCTGAAATAGGGAACACTGGAAAGGGTAAGCTGGGGAAGAGGCATTATTTAATGATTTGACATCAGTTTGAACATAATATTTTGAGATCAATGGATTTGTCCAAATGGAGATTTCGAGTGTGTACTTAGATACACCAATCTAAAACTCAGAAGAGAGGTGAGCACTAGCAGATACAGGATTGTGTGTAAACATATGGTTTCTAACCAACATCCTAGGAATAAAATCAAGATCTAGAGAAAGGTTGTATGTTGATAAGAAAAGTATGGCCAGAAAAAAAAAAATTGAGATCTACTTCTTCAGACTTGAAGAAGTAAAGCCAGCAAGAGAGAGATATTAATAGAAGGAGCATCAGGAGAGGTAAGAAGACACCAGAAGGAGCACATACCATTCCTCTAGACTAGAGAAGACTGTGTTTAAAGATGAGTGGCCAGTTGTGCTAAATGCTGATTTGGGGTTAAGTAGACTGGAGAATGAAGTCTATCCATTACACTTAGTGACATAGACATTACTGGCTGTCTTATTTGAGAGCATTGTTTAGAGATAAAGATAGCCTTGATAAACAAATCTTTGGTCCTCTAGGATGAGGCTTTTTTCATGTCCAAATGAAGGGGGCAGGGTTTTTTGGACACAAAAATCAGAAGCAAATCAGAATATTATATTTATTTAACTTGTAAACAAATACCACCCAAACAGATGAACCAGAACAACTAAAACAAAACGACAACCTCCCGCCGCTCATTTGTTTCACTTTTTTAAAAGAAACATTCCAGTTTGTATATATACAAAAAGAAAACCCTAGAACTTAAACAGGACTAGGAAAACAAAAAGGATTCTAATTGGAATATTTACTAGAAATCATTATCACATCAAACTTGCCTAAAAGTGTTATCTGTTTTCGCAAACTCCATTTCTAGAAGAATTTCTGAAGAATTGGTGCAAGCTGAGAATATAGGTCTCTTTCAAGGGCTTAGACTATGTTGGATGATGCATAAAGGAATCATTTCAATAAAATAGGTAAACAATTTGGAATATAATATTTTTTCAGCTATCCCTGGGGCATCATTTTAGTAGATGATTACAACCAAATGAATATTATCTTATAATTTTCTCATGAGCCCCAGAAGCTTTTATGTTAGCTCCAGATTGCTATTTATTCACTAATGATATTTTACAGAATCCTATCAGTTTGGAGGGAAAGCCCAGGGGATCGTCAATGATAGCTAGGGGGTCCTTTTTAGAATTTGCATATCTAAAATGCAAATATTTAATAGAATTAGTTAATGAGTTGTTATTTCCTGGTTATAAGTGGATAAAAGTGGGCCTAGGACATCAGGCCCTCCTCCTATCTCTCCTTAGTTTCAATAAGGACTTGTTTGGAAATATTCTCTGCCATCCCACCCAAAATGCAGGTTACTTTTTTTAAGCACAGAGTTATCATGTTATTTTGTTCTTTAGAATAGCATTAGCCTAATTATTATAAATGATTCCTCTTTAAAAATACCCAAGGCAAAGTTTTTACCAAAATTAACATTTTTTTTTTCAAGGCCAGAGGGAGACTTAGTTGTTTGCATGATACATACTAAATGCATCAGTTCTTCAACTCCATATGTAAATTTATCTCACAATTCCACTTATAATTCCCGAATTTTTCCTGAATTCAGATTAAGTTTTGTAGTTTTGTTTGTTATTGTTCTTATTTTTTGGTAAATTGTCTTACAATACCTTTTCCCATTTGGGCCTCCACACCATAGGATTAAGAGATCCAATTTTTAATATTTCCATGTGTTCTGTCCTATTATCCCTTTGCTAAATCCACTCCTAGCACAAATCTTTAGTACAGAGCAACTCTGTATGTCACTAATTATTGTGTTGCACATGCCTGGGTACTTAAAAATGTAAAAATAATCAAAAAGTGTAATTTTGGTTCTTATGATATATAAATAGATATAATGAGATATACATAATTATATATATATACATGTAAATGATATAATGATACCCACACACACAGTATACCACTTTTATCAGTGGTATTGCTTTCTGAACTTTCAGTTACCCATGAAATAAAGCATTCATAAGTTTTGATTGTGTGGCATTCCGAGTATTGCTGTAATTGTTCTGTTTTATTATTAGTTATAGTTGTTACTGTAGCTAATTTACAAATTACATTTTATCACAGGTAGGTATGTATTTATAGGAAATAAGAATATATTTAGGGTTTGGCAGTATCTGTGTTTTCAGGTATCCACTAAGTGCCTTGGAATGTATCCCTCTTGGGGGTACTACTCTATATATTAGAAAATGCTTCTCATACTCTAATTCTTAATCTTTTTAATTTCTCCTAGATGTTTACTCCTATTGTATTATACTCCAATTTTATTATTCTCCTTAGCAATTCCTCAATCCCTTTTATTCTGTTTACAAAAAAAAAAAAATAGTTGCTTTTCATAATTTTCCAGGGGTTACTTTTTATAATAGGACAGGATGTGGAACCAAGATGATTTGATTTCAAGAACTTATTCTGACACTATACAAGTTTGTGCAGGTCTCTATTTGTAACATACATATTTTCCCTCATTAAGGAAATGAAAATAGTGTACCTATAAGGCATTGGTTAGATTAGTAAATAAAATTGATCTTTATTTGGTATTTGATAAATTATTATTAATCTTAAACCTAACAGATTTCACAATTCAGATTTCTTCATTTCACATTACTTCAGGACTATCATAATAAATATCAGGTAATGTAATTCTAATTGTAAGAGAGATACAGAGATTTTGTTTGTAGAGCTTCAATTAATTAAATGTCATATAACAAAGTTAATTTATTGTTTCTTTAAACTCATAATTAAAAATATGGATTGTATTCCCATAATCATGATGTAAATATATCATATGAACAAGCTGCCAGATTGTTCCACTTCCATACTGCTGCCAACATTTTCTTAATAGTACCCAATTCTGTATAAGACTTAGATGCTTTATAAGTATAGCTGGCATAAAGAGGATGAGGAGTTCAGCTTGTTCTGTTGGTTGCTATCTGTTATGACATTGACATACCTCATTTGACCCTCCGTGTGGACATGATTGGACATTAACATTAACTTATTTAGATCTGTGTAGCTGTATGTTTTGAAGTGAAGTCTGCCTCAGCATCCAGGTATTTATGCAAGATTTGAAAAACTCAAATATGGTATTAATTCTATACTATCGTGAAGAGTTATGTATGCATTTAATCTAAACTAAATTTAATATCACTCCAAAGTCATATGTTTCTTTTAAAATTTCTTACTTTAAAAATGAACCAAATAGTCACAGACAATGCTTCTCCAAAACCCACTTAATTTTTCAAGATAGGAGATAGCTCTCCTAAAATGACTTATGGTTTTCTTTAAACAAATTTCAATTTTGACAAACAATCTCATGAAAGAGAAAACTTTGCTTTAAAAAGGCACAAAATCTGTTTCCAATAAATGTATCCTGTAATTTTACCATATTTTACATAGTTATATAATCTCATTGTTTTGCACATTGTGATCAGGATTTAGTTGAATTGCATGCTATTTAACAGACTGAACACCACCAAGTCTTACTGGCAACACAGCTGGATTCATATTTCAGGATGAAAGGTTACCCACTATAAACTCTCACTTCTGGTGAAACTGAAAAATGCTCAAATGCAAGCTATAAATTGGCTACAAGGGTAGACATTTCCTTGGCAACCCCTGTGTAAGATATTAAGCAAAACTGAAACATTTAAATTTAATTGGAATATTGAATTAGATTCTAAGTTAAATCTAGGACAGAATTACAAAGGGAGCTGTCTCATTGTAGTTAAAAGTGTTAAAATGAATGTACTGCATCCTAAATAGAACATTCATAGAATTTCAACTAGAAAGCTGTGATGGAAAGTGACTGATAAAAGATGCTAGAAATTGCCCCATGGGCAGAAAAATATAAAAGATTATAATGCTTCAAAATAATATAAATGGACATTTACATAATAATTTTCCATGTAAATCCAATAATAGAACAAGTTTTAACATTTGCATTAAATGGTTTTGCTCAACTAACCCAAATAATATAATCTGTATTATGGCTAATATCTTTGATTTGGCAGTCTTACCTTAAGTAACCATGAAAATATAATAGATTGCATTGGATGGCTCCTGTAACTCTTTTCTAATACTTTCATTCCCACTTCCTACTCCTGTCACTCTTGCAGCTTGAATCGGCTTCAAAGCAAACCAACATTTCTTTGCATTTGGACTATAACCATGCAACTCTTGCTTCTTCCTCTTGTACTTCTTTGAAAAAGAAAAGTGAGGAGCCTGGGGGAACCAATTCAGGACTAACATATGAACAATTTGGAAGTTTAAAACCAACTCTGGGGTCACTTTAACCAATAATGAATGGAGGCCAGTATATGTATCATTCTGAGATGTTCTTTGGTTTACTAAGAAGGCTTCAAGGAAGACCAGGAAAGTTTTCCTCAATTAACTACATTAATGTAAACAAAAAATTCTTAAACATAAAAAATGAGACAAAATGGTAGCCCATGGCAAACTAATAAAACATACTAAACTTTTTGAGGAGAAAATACTCAGCTATCTATTTGCCAACATAATACTAACCTTGGCCAGTAATCTCAAGTTGATGGAAACTTGAACTGCTAATAATGTAGCTCCAATCATTTAGTTTCTCCACTTTTAACAGATTATATTCTAATTAACTGAATTATATCTTTATCCTTGTAAGAATCTGTTTCCTTGTCAATAATCAAGAAATAATGATAGTACTGATTTTACAGACTTGCTGGGAGAAATCCATATGTTAATTCGTTTAAGCAGTCAGCACAGGGTTTGGCATATAGTAAGTATTTCTTTAATGAAGCATACACAGGCATATGTCCAAAGATGCTTACCATTGTCAATGGGAAAACTAGTACAAATATAAATGTGCTAAAATAATGAATTACTTATATTGCACATGTATATACTACAGTAATGTGCACTAAAGTCATAAGATATTTATTTAATTTGACATGAAAATATGTCCCTTTTAAGCAGTTAATGAAATGAGTCAAAAAATATCATTATAAAATTTTCTATTATTGTAAAAATATACCTGTGTATGTATATGTATGTATGTATGCATGTATGTATGAAAGAAGTTTTGAAGATTATATAAAAATATTTGATCCTGTGTTTTATTTTAATTTAGCTGGTATGTAACTCTAACTCCTTTATATCCTCTTGTGTGTGTGTGTGCGCACACGCGTGTATTTGCAGTGAGTATTTATTACTCTTAAAATTGTAAGAACATCATTTGGGTTTAAATTTTACTTAAATTTTAAGAAGTGGCATTAAATTTAATTTAAACTAAATAGAAAAGAAAAAGTATCATTTTAGTCCAAAAACTGGCACAAGTGTAAAGACTAAAGTGATTAAAAGCACTCCATAAAATAGTGCACAAACATTTAATTTGCATAATTGACTAGCATAGAGTCGCATTAAGAAAACTTTTTTCTTTGCTCAAGCAAGCATTCTGGAAATATGTGACTGCAGAGGGAAGATAGACATGCTGGCCAAAATGTTCAGAGAAAGCCATAGAACTAAAGTTTGGTAAGAAATTCAGTCAGCGAACCAGGCTAACAGCAGGCTCATTGCAGAAGAGCAGAGGTTAAACTTCTACAGCCTTGGCA
>RJWJ010018170.1:0-32165 GCA_004363605.1 Indri indri
AAAGGAAAAAAAAAAAGGAAAAGAAAAACAAAAACAACATAGAAAGCAAATAACAGAATAGCAGTAGTGAGAACTTACTTATTGATAATTACCTTAAAAATAAATCAGTTAAATTTTTTAATTAAAAGAGTAACCAATTGGGTTTAAAAAAAACAATTATTTGCTGCTTACAAGAAACTCACTGTACTTATACAAAGTGAAGAGATGAAAAATAAAATTCCATTTACATGGAAAACAATTAAGTACACTTTTGAGTATTTTATAAGCTATCTAAATTAATCTAGACAGTCCACATTCAAAAATTTTTTTTATTAAGATATAACACAAAAAAATATATACATGCAGATTCATTTTTACACCACTCAAATAAAATGGGGTGTATTTAAGCACCTCAGAATGTTCCATTATATCTCATTTCCTAGCCCACCCTCTAGGATAATATATGTATGTATATATAATACACATACACATTTTTTTACCATGCTTGCTGAGGTTTAACTCACAGATGAGTATACGTCTTTCAAGTACACAGCTCAATTAATCTTTGCATGTGTATATGCCTATGTGGAGACCACTGTACCACCTTGAAATGAAGCATTGCTACAATCTCCAGTATGGTCACTAGTGGTTTTTCCTATTTCCACAAGAAGTAGCTACCCCTTTGTCTTCTGGTACTCTATATTGACTTTGCATGCTCCAAGATCTATGTAGATGGATCACATATACAGTGTGTGTTCTTTTGTATGTATATTCTTTAAATAAACGTTATTTCCATCAGATTTGTTGATATTCTGTGTCAGTTGATTCACTATTTTGGTTGCTAGGTAGTATTTCCTTGTGTGTTACACATTTCTTTCTAGATTTAGTAGATTGATATTTGAATTATTTCCAGTTTCTGGATATTGTCAATAAAGCTATGTAAATTCTTATTAAAATTTTAAAAAAAGGACCCGATGTTACATGTTCAGAACATCAACATAAAAAGTATAGGAATAGGAGAATATCGAGCAGAAAATAACAAGTAGAGAGGGGTAAAACCTGGTCATGGAATAATGTCATTTCATTCAACATTTTTTCCTTAAAAAATTGATGAGAAAAAAAGAAATTCCCTGCCAAGCCTCTGTCTATGGGGTTTTCCCTGGGTTTTCTGGTTTATTCTTTTATCCCAAAGATGTATCCATTAGGTGAATTGGTGTGGCTAAACTCTCCCACAATGAGTGTGTTCTGTGTGTGTGTGTGTGTGTATGTGCACAGCCTGGCATGGGTTGTGTACTCTTCAGGTTGGGTTCCTGCCTCACTTCCTGAGCAGCCAGGAGAGGTTCCAGAAACCCTGAACTGGCATAAGTGGTAAAGACTATCTTACCTATTTTTGTTAATCTTTCTTAAATGTATGCATAGTTCACATTTATTTCTATGTTTAATATTATAAGTGCTTTGGGTCTTTATTTAGAAGTTTGGTGATGTTTTTGTGACCAGATATGTGGGGCAGGAACTGTTAGGAACAGGTACAGTTTGGCAGCATTAACCACCAGAAAAGAGGAGGGGGGCAAAAATGAGAAGACCAGTGAATACATAGAACCTAATCCGCAACAACAGGAACTTGAGGTTAGGGACTTTTCCCAGGCAGGAGCATGCACAGAAACTAGAAGACCTTTACCCCATTAACATACATTAAGCATAGTAAAAATCACACTCATCAGCACCATGATAGTTTACAAATATCATGGCAACCCCTGGAGGTTACCCTACAAGGATAAAATTAGGGAGGGCCCTTAGCTCTAAGAACTCTTCACCCTTTTCAAAGGAAAGTAATGAATATTCCACCCACCATTTAGCATGTCATAAGGCATAGACATAAAAGCAAAAGTGTGGTAAAACCTCAGGGTCTTCTTTACTCATGGAGATAGACCTGTTTTCCCTCAGAAAACATTCGTTTGCTTTCTATTCCTGTGCAAAAATAGTCTGCAATAAAAGCTGCTTGTGTGAGTTGCTCATGTCTGTCATCACTCCATCGCACCTGCGAGCCTGTGATTCTTCCAAGCCAGGAGCCAAACAACTGGGGCAACACCCCTCAAAAAAAAAAAAAAAAAAAAAAAAAAACAGCCCTGACAGGAACTTGACTCATGTTTATATCGACTAGCCTGAGGTAGAATGGGTTTTGTAGTATGTTGTTGGGCTTAAAGTTTCAGTTTCCAAGAAGCTATGGATGATATTTAGTGAAGAGTTATTGTAGTATTAAAAGCAAGAATTAAGATAGTATGAATAGGCCAGGCAGGGTGGCTCACACTTGTAATCCTAGGACTCTAGGAGGCCAAGGTGGGAGGATTGCTTGAGCTCAGGAGTTCAAAACCAGTCTGAGCAAGAACAAGACCCTGCCAGGTGTCGTAGCCAGTGTCTGCAGTCCCAGCTACTCAGGAGGCTGAGGCAAGAGGATCACCTGCGCCCAAGAGTTTCAGGTTTCAGTGAGCTGAGATGTCACCACCCAGGGTGACAGAGTGAGACTCTCTCTCAAAAGAAAGAAAAAGATAGTATGCATATTTGTTTATTGTTTATCTCCCCTAATATATTTTAAGACCCAATAAAACTTAAGATGCCATGTTTGTTTTTGTGCACTGTTTTTGCATCAGTGCCTAAAACAATGCCTGTCTCAAGAGACATTCAATAAATTTGATGTGAATGAATGAGGAAAAGTGCTTAACAATGTCAAATATTATAGAGCATTTTATTTAGATGACTAGAACAAAGAATCACTTGGATTTAATAATTAATAATTTTACTAAAAGAAAATATTAAGAAGTAGGATGTAAAACTCCAAAAATCTTAACTCCTCATGATAACACTAGGTGACAAATTATCCTCCCAAACTTTAAAATACAAAAGGGTGGTGATTAAGTACTGAGAACAACAAGCTGCCATGGTATCATCAAGTTGGTGGAAGACATTAAAAATTCAAAATGAATTCTGGCCCTGAGAACGAGAGAAGTCTCCAGTCACTAAAAAATTCGGTGGTCAATCTGAGAACAGCAGACAAAAGTGCAAAGAAAATTCACAGGAGAGTGTGAGGGAACTGTGATAAGATCAAATTGTGCTGGGGAAGTCTGGTTCCTATGAATTGTCAAAATTAACCAAATTTAAAAATTGAACTCATAGAAACAGAGAGCAAATTGGTCATTATCAAAGACTTAGGATGGAGGGATCAGGAACACATTAGTCAAAGGACACAAAATTTCAGTTAGGAGAAATAAATTCAAGAGATTCATTGTATATCTTGGTAACTACATTTAATAACAAAATATTATATATTATATACTTGAAAATCGCTAAGAGTAGGTCTTAAACTTTCTCACTACACACACACACACAAAATGGTAAGTATATGAGGTAATGCATACGCTACATAGCTTGATTTAGCCAGTCCCCAAATGTATACATATATCAAAACATTATGCTGTATATAACAAATATATGCAAGGTATTTGCTAATTTAAAAAAACTAACCAAATTAATCTCTTCCATACAAAGGCCTCACTGAAAAGATTCTGTTGGGAATAGAATACAAACTGAAAAAGACAGGAACACTAAGTCAAAAAAACATAACAGGTGAAATCATGAAAATTAAATGAGAAAATTTAGAATATGGAATGTACATGACAGGCAATCTGGGTTCTTCAGCAAATGAATTGTAAGGAAAAAAAGAACCATAGGGAACTCAAAGACCTAAAAGATATTTCTTAACAGCTGTTTTAACTAAATGCAAACATGTGCTTATTATAGCCACTAAGGAATAGAGAAGAGCTTTTCTGTTGATATGAAAAAGAAGTTTACTCCATGTACTCCACGTAATTTTCCATCTGACTTCTCATTTTCCATATGATTTGCCTTGCTGAACTTCTTTCAGTTCTTGGAGATATATGCTGTTTCCTCCATCTGCACCAGTAAGCAATTGTAGTAAATCTTATTCATCCTTATTTTACCTTAATTTTCACTTATTCAAAATCCCAGGCATGATCAGCATCTTGTCATATATATCCATTCTAAAATTCCCCTTGATGTCACGTGTCAAAATATAATTGTTTACATCATCTGTTGTAGGTCTTCTCTTTTAGATCCAGAAGGGGAACAAGTATAGCATTCTTATTGCTGTATCCTCACTGCCATGGTGGTACCTAGCATGTAATACATCTTTTGTAACTATTTGGTCAGTAAATGAATGACTAAATGAGTCAGAGAAAATAGATATGTAAATTACAGCAATCAATTCGTTTGTGTGTTGCATATGCCCATTTCTATCGACGAAGTTAGATCCATTTCTTGCTTCTTTATACATATTCTCTTTCAGTGCCCCCATGACCACACCTAGGTACCCTTATTGCCCTGCCTTGCTCGGTCATTGATATCTCTAACTTAACAGAGGGCCATCTCACTTGTTGGGTACTAAGGCCTGCTCTGGTTTCAGGTGAGGCTTTGGAAGCTTGAGCCCAGAAATACCAAATTAGCACCTAGAAATGAAACTCAAACTGTTCTCTACGTTTTTTGGCAGTTATTCAATGTTACAGTTACATTAAGAACTCTACAATAGTGTTTTTTAAAAGAAAGAATGTTTTGAATGTCAAAGAATTATCTGAAAATGTGCTTATAAAAGCTTATGTCATAACTGAGGCTCAATTAAGCCACGGGATGCCCCAAGGAAAGCTGTGGGCTCATTGCTGAAGAAGCCTGACGAGCATCTCAGAAGACCTAGGCAGCAAATATAAGGAATTCCAGACATTCACATGGTGCATCAGCAAAGCATGATGGTGGCAGAGAAAAGTCATGGCAGATGGTAGAATACAAAGCAAAGGGGTTGAAGAAGAATTGGCTGAAATTAATAAAATGAAGCCAACATTAAGTGGTAGGAACATGTCAAACAGAAAAGCAAGAACAAGCGAACTGTGAGTAGAACTTGCCTGGAAGTTGAGGGGCAGTCATGAGACGCAAAACATTTATGTGAGCAAGGACTCAAGAATCATGAGGAAAGCTATTGTGTGGTTACACATATTAAATAGAACTCATCTCAAAATTGGCCTAGATTTACATTCAAAAGATAGAAAGTGATAAAACTAATGATTATGAATAGTACAAATTAGAAAATGTGCTGAAACATACATCCTAAGATTCATTGTATTAACAGTCACACATACACACATCTGTATTTGTATCTTTAGTATTAAATATCTATCCTGAGGATTCTGTAATTTGTTAGGTATATATTTGTTTCTGCTCTATTAATGTTATAGCTAATGGAGGGTTAAATACAGTACAGTATATATAGGTCACTGTGAAAACACAGAAAGGAAAGTGAGTAGTAATGATAAGAAAGGGCTTCCTGGAAGCAGCAACATTTAAGTGAATTATGAAGATAGTTTTAAACAAAAGATAGTTAAGTATCATATCGCTAAACTGATACTGTTAGAACATCTAATGCCAGTAACAACGCAAAGCATCTGAACAACATAATTAATAAACTTGAGCTAATAGATGGGTAGAGAAAATCCACCCAACAAAGGGACAATACATATTCATTTTAATCAATTTAAATGTCAACAAATCCCAAAGGATTAAATTAAGACTATGTTATTTTACTACAAAGCAATTGAGACATCCACAACTAAACGTGGCTTGATGAATTTCGACTTTAATCCATGATCCAAACAATTCTTATCAAACTAGGAAGTCCAGAAAATATTATTCAGATGAAGTATACTTACACAGAATCAATAAAAACACCATAATTAATACGGACTATCAAAGCTTTTCCTTTGATCTTAACAACAAGTCAAAAACACCTCTTTTTACCAATTCTATTCAACATTATATCAGAGATCCTACGCAGGAAGGGGAGAAAAGAAACGTAAGCTTAGCACAGGAGTTGAAAGGGAAAAAAGAAAAAAAAAAAAACCTATCCTTTCTGTTAAGTCACAGGTATGATTGGTATAGAAAATCTAAAACTATTGATACATTACTTCAATTATTATGGTTTACAAAGGTTGCCGCACATAAAATTGATATTAAAAAGTGCTTTTCTATGTATCAAAAACAAAGAAAATTAAATGTAAAATTTAGCATTTATAATAATATCAAAATATTAAACAGTGTATTAGAATAAGGTTATCTGGCAGTGAGCTTAGGGTATCTCTATGTTTATCTTCAAGGAATTTGGAAGGCTGATCATGACTCTTTAGCCAAAATAAGGATGAGAAGGTCTAGCTAATGATTTATAATATGCTATTTAAAGGTGAAACTCCTCTGAAGGTACCTTGTACTAGTTTATATGCATTGTTCAGGGATGCATGGATTCATGGTTTTCAGTTAGCTTCACCATTTACACAGCCTGCTTTTAACTATGCAAGTGGCAGGTTATAAAAGATTCCTTAATGAACCTGTGCCTAGTCTCCCCTGGAAATAAGATAGCTTAACTTAAGCTTAGCTTAACACTTAACTTAGTGGCTCATAATTCAAAAATGAAATACATTCTGTGCTGATAGGGCCCTGAGGGTTGTGTCTGGAAGTCTGGACTCCTCAATGATTATAAATGTTTTCATTATCTATCTATACTCTATCATTAGCTGTATTAAAGTCTTATGTGAGTATATTCTACAGTTTCATGAGTCTTTTCAATCAAGTGATTCTGTGTAATTGTTATACTTAGTAATAAATATAAAAGTTAATATGCACCAGGTTTCTACAATTATAAACCATATTAAAGAAAAATAAAATCAACATAAATATAGAGAAATACAATGTATTTTGATCAAAAGTCTCAATAGTGTCAGGATGCTAATTCTTCTCTAACTCATCTAAAGTTTTAATGCAATTCCTATCAAAATCAAAATAGGCGCTTTACTTCTGCCTAAGATATTTTACAGGGACATGATTTATTCTCATACAACCAATACAAATCCAAAGTATAAAACCCAAGAAAGCATATGAAACAATGATTTTCAGATGAACAGGTGACACAGGAATGTGATCTCTAAGAGAAGGGAAACGAACAAGGTGGATCCTGCCATTCCCACAGATTTCTGCCTCTCTATAGCACAAGAAAAGAGAATACAAGAAGAGCCTCGTGGTCTCCTTTATTTGAAGCAACATACACTGAATTTTAGGAATTCAAAGATAGCTAAAAATTACAGGGCATAGTACCAGAGAGAAGAGGGGCACATACACACATACAGAGACAGGAGAGAGGGGAGAGAGAGAGAGAGAGAGCAGGAAGGCATTTTTGTAGATCACCATAATAAAGTTTCCCTCAAGTATTTGGCTGGAAATGATGCTGCACATATGTGTAAGGACAATATTCTAGGCTAGAGATGAAACCATTGAAAAGTAGTAGATCAAACAATTCCCAGAGCCCATACAGGGCTAAGGAACTATTGATGTTCCTCCAGAGTGGAAAAAATTCATAACATACAGAGCACCAGTTAGAATCTTCAAAAGGTTATTGCCTCAGCAATGGCCCTAAATTAACTCTACACCGACAGCTGCCCTGGTACCACCCTAACCAATCTGAAAAACAAACTTTGAAAGTATTCCACTGTTTTCAAGTAAATTAACTGTGACTGAACAAAATTTAAGACAATTATAAGAGTACAATAAAAGGCAGAAACCAACCATGAAAACTTTCAAAATGTATCATCTAATCGAATTTTGAATCCAAAATATGACCCATAACTAGAAGACAAACCCATCATTAGAAACAGATCTAGAAATTACAAACATGATAGAACTTGATGTAGAACTGAGATAAAAATATAATATCAAAGCACAGAAAGATGAAAAATAAGACAGATTAAGTACACAGGAACAAAGAACAAATAATAAGACACCTCCCAGATACGACACAAGCAAAAATTAAGTGAAGTGTCATGTTTAAAAGACTGAAGGAAAAAGAAAATCAGATTAGAACTATTACCCCATGAAAATATTATTTAAAATCGAAGGCAAAATAAAGATGCTTTCAAACAGAAACAATCTGAGATTACATTCTACCAGATGATCTACACTATAACGTCAAAAGAAGTTATTCTGGTATAATAAAAATGGAATCAGATGGAAAATTTTTTCGTGTTAAGGAATGAAGAGTGACAGAAAAAATAAATGAGTGGGTTAATGTATCAGTTGCTTCTTGATTTTAAAATATTTTTAAAAGATAATTGGGAGACTTCTGATTATGGCAATTTAAAGGAGTTGATAATTCTGCTCTGTCAAAATAAGTGTAAATAACTAAGTATAAAATAAGCATAACATGAGTATAAAATAAGTGTGAAAATAAATTATAAATTTCAGTTATTTACTATCAGAAATGGCATATGGAAAACATAATATCAAATAACTAGGATTATTATTAGAAAAAAGAGACACAGTTCATCATAATAAAAGTGTCACTGCATCGGGAAGCTAAATACATTTATATATATTAATATGTATATTCGCATATGTATTTACAAATTTATATATTCATATATTTTGTATATTTACATATATTTATATAGAGATAGATTTTATAGTTATTTACATATATTTATATATCTATGTATATATTTATAATATAGAAACAAATTATAGAATAAAGAAAAAATAACAGAATTGAAAGGAGAAATAGAAACATTATAAATCATAGCTTTAATATTTAAATACTCAGTAATTTATAGAACCAGACAGAAAATAAGCTAGAGTATAGAAGATTTCAACAACGCTATTAGCAAAATTAACTAACATATAGAACAATCTACCTAACATTAGCAGAATACACATCTTTTTCAAGCAAACATAGAACATTCAGAATGACAATACGATAGGCCATAAAACCAATCTCAAAATGGTTTTAATTTGCATTTCCCTGATGATTTATAATGTTGAGCATTTTTTGTACTGATTGGCCATTTGTATTTCTTCTTTGGAGAAATATATTTTTTGGTTTGTCAATTTTTAAATCAGGTTATTTGTTTTATTGCAATTGGGTTGTTTTAGTCACTATATATTACGCATATTAACCTTTTATCAAATGCGTGGTTGGTGCATACTTTCTCCCATTCCATAGGTTGTCTCTTTATTGTTTTCTTTGCTGTGCATAAACTTTTTGGATATCACCTCGTACCTGTTAGAATGGCTATTATCAAAGAGACAAACCATAAAAAATGTTGGTGAGGTCATGGAGAAAAGGGAACATTTGCACACTGATTGCAAGAATGTGAATTAGTACATCTATTAAGGAAAACAACTTGGAGTTCCTCAAAAAATTAAAAATTGAACTACCATGACTTGTCAGTCCCACTATGTTCAATGTGACATTATTCATAATAGGCAAGAAATAGGAAGGAAGCAAAGTGTTCATAAATGGAGAAATGGATGTTGTTTGTATACACAATGGAATAATATTTAGTCTAAAAAAGAAGGAAATCCTGTCATTTGCACCAACGTAGATAAACCTGGATGACATTATGCTAACTGAAAAAGTCAGGCACATAAAGACAAATACCACATGATCTCACTTATATGTGGAATCTAAAAAGTTAAGCACATAGAAGTAAAGAGTAGAACGGTAGTTACATGAGGCTGGGGTACGGTAGGGATTGGGGAGATAGTGGCCAAAGAGTATAAAATTTCAGTTAGACAGGATGAAAAATTCCTGAAGATCTATTATACAGCATGATGCCTACAGTTATTAACAATTTATTGTATATTTGAAAATTGCTAAGAGAGTAAATTTTAAATATTCTCACCACACGAAAACAATGATGAGTATGTGAGGTAATGGATATGGTAGCTTGATTTAGTCATTCTGCAATGCATACACATATCAAAATATGTTTTATGTTATAAATATATATAATTTTGATGTCAATTAAAAATTAAACAATCAATAAATTTAGAATGATTGAAATCATATGCTGTGACAGTACATTAAAAATCAATCACAGGAAAAAAAAAAAACGTCTAGAAATTACCAAAAATTTATAAGTTAAATAAACATGTCTAAATAACCCATGAGTCAAATAAGAATCAAATGGAAATTTAAAATATATATACTGATCTATATCACGAGGATAATGTTCAAATAAGTTACCCAAAAAGATTGCTGACTAAATCCTGAACTGTAAAGACCTGTCTAAAGGAAAGAAATTGTGATTACTGGCACAACTCATTTTATATTTCTTTTCTGACAGTTTAGCCACTTAAATGCAACCTATTTCAAGCTGTATAACTTTAGTGTGTGTGTGTGTGTGTGTGCACATGTGCATTTGTGAAGTATGTAAACTAGTACATTACTTAAGACTACCTTTAGAAAACTTTAGGTGGATATTGTTCACAAGGATTAGCAAGGAGACAATTTTTTAAAATTCAGAAATACATATATTTAAAAAGATGTGAAAATTTTAGGCTATTTGGCATTCTTGTTTCGTAATTTGAAAAAAATAGTGCCTTTCTTTGTGCTATCAATTAAATCAGTAAAGAAGTGAAATAAATTTAAATGTTAAGTTACTATATTTAAATTTTTTACTTCAACATTTATTCTGAAGTTAATGTGTTAGATATTATGAACTATCTATGGAGAGTATAATGTCTGTGTATTTTTCTTCAGCATAGATGCAAAGGGCTACAAAAACATCCTACTTACAAATAGGTTTGGCTAACATCAAGCTTTTTTATTATTCCCTCAAAGACAACATAGAAACAGTAAGACATTAACGATAGTAATGAAAAATGACAAAGTAAAAAATATTTTAAATATTAGTTAATACCATTCAAAATTTATATATACAGAACAAGACTAAGATTGTTATTATCTCTCTTCCATATAAATCTACTTTGTAAATGTGATAGTATAACATTTTTATGGAAGGTCAGTGTGCAATCTGATTTTAAATTCCTTTTCTCTAAAATAAATAAGGGCACATGGTGAGAGCATGCAATTTCATTGATCATAATGCGCTTAAAATGCTTAAAAAATAACTGTAGTATAACCACATGCTATGCTTTTGGCATTCAACTAAGTGATTTCTGACACTAACTATTAACCTTTTCAATTATATATACAATAGTTTTATAATAGAGTTCTTTGTAACACTTATCCGGTGTTTGAGAAGCTAAAGTTATTGTAGAGGGCAAATGTTATCTCTTGAAAAACTGTGAGTCAACTATAGGTTATTGACTATTGTTAATATTGACATTTGGATCTTCTGTATATTAGAAACAAATGTGCACATGAAATACCAATTTTTTTTTAAAGACGGTAAAGTAGAATGATATATCTTAACTGGAACATTGAACTAGAGAATACATGTTTGGAGCAAACCTGTCTTCTTTGTATTTCACTCAAGAGCAGTTCGTGTGTGTGTGTGTGGTCTATGCAGATGGAAAACTAGACCAATTAGAAGGTAAACTCTATGAAATATTAGGTCATGGAGTTGTCTAATTTTTTTTTCCCAATGTAACTCCTATTCCTAAGGTAGTACTTTCTTTCCCTCTTTTAATAGTTGGTTAGCACTTACTAAGTGCCAGGAATTGTTCTTAGTACTGAGGATAAAAAAAGAATAAAATATACATCCTACGTTAAGGACTTAAGGAATGTAAACAGATAAATGTAATAATATATGACAAAAGTTATTATATGATATGTATGTATCGGGCTCATTGAGAATGTAAAAGGCAACAATGATCACATATATATGGGGGTAGGGAGGAATATCACAAAGGCAGTATAGAGGACATGACTCAGGGTAACTTCTACATTTTCTTTGAACAAGATAGATGTATACAATGTATAATTTGAATGTCGAGAAAAATATCTTGTTGTTTACCTAAATTGTATTAAATATTTTATAAACTAAACAAGAAAGCTCCTACCATGGCACACCTTTTCATCTATCCAAAATAACCACCACCAGACAACTAGGTATCAGTAAGTTCGGCCACACTTTGAAGTGCAAAATGAATTGGGAGCAGGAATAACGTCACATAGAAAGTAGGAATATAGACAACACTTGAATCATCTGTGAAATCTGAATGAAAGAAGAGAAAGCATTTAGTAACAGAATTACTTATTATTATATTCGTATGTTACAAGTGCCTATTACAAGAAAAATAAATAAACCTTTGTGGAATAATTGAAATAATGTACACATGAACATTGACTAGACTTCCTTTTAAAGTAGAGGTATCCTACTTAGGGGTGATACATTAAGTACCTAAAGATATTAGGGGGGTTGAATCAACCAGCTTCCTTTTCAGATGAGTTTAAAAGCATGACAGAAGAGGGCCTTTATCTACATGAGAAAAGTTGATGCCTATGTAGCAGAGTTGCTGAGGACGACAAAAGATACCTGAAGATAAACATCATGTATTAACGAACTTTCCCTAAAACCAGTCTCAGGTAGTACCCTTCCCCACTGACACTCCTTGCAACAAACTTCATCGTGAGCTAGAGTATCAGTGAACTTGAATATTATTACTTCGACTTCTCTCTTGTGCCTAAAATACTTCCTTCAGGCTTCTTTAGTTGTTTAGCCTGATATAAGAATTTGTTGTTTTTCAAGGCCATTCCTGTTTCGTAATTTTGGAAAAAAAAGAATAGTGCCTTTATTTGTGCTATTCATCAGTAAAGAAGTTAAATAAATTTAAATGTTCACTTACTACGTTTAAAGTTTTTACTTCAAAATTCGTTCTTACGTTAACGTGATGAATATTGTGAACTCTATGAAAAACATTATGTATTTTTCTTCAGCACAAATGCAAAAGGCTACAAAGTTTTGAGGAAATTTTCATATTATAAAACCTTATTCTCATAAAAATTCTTATATTTAAGAGCACATCAGCATTTCTGGGTTATTTGTAAGATGTACTATTATTTGAAATTTATAAAAATTATATGAATTACATGATATCCTACAAAGTAACTCCATTTCTTTCATTTATAGCTTTATTGATTTATAATTGATTAAAATATACTGTACATATTTAAAGCCTATGATTCTATAAGTTTTGACTTATATGTACACATAGGAAAACATCAAAGAAATCAACATAATGAATAAATCCATCACCTACAGAAGTTTCCTTGTGCCCTTTGTAGTCCCTTCCTCCCTCATGTCCAGGAATGCTGATATGCTTTCTATCATTTACAATTTGGTTATAAATTTTCTTTAAAATAAGGTAAGGGACTAAGCAAAAATAACATAGCCTATACACAATGGAATAAAATCTTGGGTGATATTTTGATACATAAACTAGTGCTATCTTCATTGTACCTACAACAGAGTAATCAAAACTTTCCTAAGAATCTTGGCATGTGAACAAAAGATTATGTCCCTGATACTGGAAGATTTTTATTAAGGATCACAGTTCTGTGAGCAATGATGACCCAGTGAAGTGAGTTTATCAAAGTTGAAACTACAGTATCTCAATGCAGTTGTTTAGGTCCCTACATTTGAACTTATCCCTAAACCATTTTCACCTCAAGCCTCCTCTGACGGTCTTCCCCACTGACTCACAGCTTACTTCATAATTTAATAAAGGTAGGCAGATTTATAGAAATTCCTTCACCTTCTCCATACCCCATATGTCTACCCAATGAGTCTGTAATTGTATTTCTGCCTTCCCTCTTGTAATAAATGGATGAAGAGTTTTTGCTTCAATCAAAAGCCAAACCTTCCACCATTGCTTTTGGATCTGTGTTCCCACACATTTTCAAGCAGATGATTCTTAAAAATTCCCCCTCCTCTCCTCTCCTTTTAAATAGTAATATCCAATTCCACCTTTTTTACCCCACTCCTAAACACTTCCATTACATCTCCTCACCATTCTCATACTCTAATATTTTTATTCACCTTATGAATCCCTTTCTTGACAGCCTTTCAGGTGCCACCTATTTTTTTAAAAGTTTGAATTTTGATTAAAAAAAAAGAGAATCATGCTTTTATCCACATTTAAAGAATATATCAATATAAGAAAATCTTTTCAACTTGATGTAACTATGATGTCATAATTTTTAATTTCAGTAACAGTGTGATGAAGGGGAATTAAAACCTTATTTATAAAGGAAGAAACTACTATAACCATATGAAATGAAACAAATTAGTTGTCTTGTTTTTTCACATCTAAAAATGTTGAGAACCTGATCCACATAAGGCCTACAGGTTGAGCTGAGTCATTTAGGACAGATTTGTGATGCTTGTCATGTTTCATACTTGTTAACTGAAGTTATGTCTTACTTCTAAAATGCTTAACCAGAAAAAGAGAAACATAGTAGTAAGGTGATTAGTATCCCACCAGCTTCAGTGGAATAGATGCCTTTGTGGTTTACTCCAGAGATTTAATTGACAGAAAAAGATCATAGATGAATACATATCTCTGTGGCTTTTCATTTTTATTCTGAGTTTGCACAGCTGGTGGGAACTTATCAGTGCCAAAACAATCTCCAGTGACTCACCATTTCTGTTATCTCTCTCCTTCTGGGAAAGTGATGTATTAATCAGCTCTTATTCGCAAACTCAACTGTGAGAGATAATTGGCAAGTTGGAATGTGTGGTGTCTGTGGCAGAAATAACAACCTCCCCTTTATGTGTCTTTTTTCTCAGGGTGACCAATGACATCATCTAACTTCCTTTCTCAAGACACCTGTGATAAAACCCTAAGGACAAATTCCATTATCTCTGATGACTTGATAAAGAAACTAAGATACTAAGATTATGAGCAACAAGCTCAAGGTCACCCTAATGATGAACATGTGGAATGCTTTTGGATGGTAGTACTTTTCTTTGTGCACCCTATATCTAGCAGCTAGATAGATCTTACACAAATACAAATTAAATCATATCACTCCTTTTAAATGACATCCCACCTAAATTCTAAACACTTTTCCACATACTAGAAGGCTTTCCATGAAGTGGCCGCTACCTACATTGCTGCACTCATCTTGTACTTCTGATTCATTACCCTGTAGACTCCATGTTTCCAAGATTTTCCACAGTTAGGTAACAATTAATATTATGATAGGAACATATCCTCACATATCAACATTAACATTTAAAGTAAATGAGCTAAATACCCCACTTAAAAAATATAGATTGGCAGAATGGATTAAATGACAGAGTCCAAACATATGCTGCCTTCAAGAGACTCAATTAACAGATAAATATTTTTATAGACTCAAAGTAAAGGGGTAGAAAAGGTATTTAATGCAAATAGAAACCAAAGGCAAGCAAGAGTAGCTATACTTATATCAGATTAAACAGACCTTTAAGAAAATAGTAAAAAAAGATAAAGAATATTATATAATGATAAAGAAATCAATTCAACATAAGATATAACAATCCTCAATATATATGCACACAAAACAAGAGCATAGAGATTCATAAAACAAGTACTACTAGACCAAAGAAAATGATAGACAATAAGTGCAATAATAGTGGGGAATTTCAACACCCCACTGACAGTACTAGACTGAATATCAAGGCAGAAAATCAACAAAGAAACACTGGACTTAAACTGGATCTAGAACAAATGGATGTACGAGACATTTACAGAACATTCTACTCAACAATAACAGAGTACACATTCTTCTCATCAGCACATGGAACATTTTCCAATATATATCATATATTTGGCCACAAAATAGTCTCAGTATGTTTAAAATAATCAAAACTATATCAGATATCTTCTCAGATCACAGTGAAATAAAACAAGAAATCAATTTCAAGAGGATCTCTTAAAACTTTACAAATACATGGAAATTAAACAACTGACTCCTGAAGGACCTTTGGGTCCATGACAAAATCTAAATGGAAATTAAATTAAAAAAAAATGAACAAGGCTATAATAGTACCATAACATCTCAAAACTTCTGGGACACAGAAAAGCAGTGTTAAGAGGGAAGTTTATAGTATTAAATGCCTATTTAAAAAGGAAAGATCACAAAATAACAACCTAACATCATACCTCAAGGAGCTAAAAAAAACAGGAACAAAACTCAAAGCTACCAGAAGTAAAGAAGTAACAAAGATCAGAGCAGAATTAAAGAAAATTGAGACAAAAAATACAAAAGATCAATGATATGAAAAGTTGATTCTTTGAAAAGACAAAATCGATAGACCACTAGCCAGATTGACCAAGAAGAGAGGACATTCAAATAAGCTCAAATGAGAAATGAAAAAGGAGACATTACAACTGATACCACAGAAATACAAAAGATAATCTGAGACCACTCTAAATATGTCTATACCCACAAACTGGAAAACGTATACGAAATGGATAAATTCCTGGAAACATAACCTCCCAAGTTTGATTCAGGAATAAATAGAAATCCTAAGCAGATTATGAGTAATGAGATGAAACTGGTAATAAAATATCTCCCCAAAACAACAACAAAAAGACCAGGATCAAATGGATTCACAGACAAATTCTATCAGATGTATAAAATAGAATGGGTATCAACCCTCCTGAAACCTTTCCAAAATACTGAGGAGTGAATCTTCCCTAATTCATTCTACAAAGCCAGTATCACCTTTATACCAAAGCCAGAAAAAGATGTAACAAAAAATAAAACTACAGATCAATGTCACTCAAGAACATATATGCAAAAACCTCAACAAAATACTAGGAGACTGAACCCAACAGCACGACAAAAAGATAATTCACCGATCAAGTGAGTTTTATCCCAGGGATGAAAGAAATGTTCAACATACATAAATTAATAAATGTTATTCACCCCATCAACAGAATTAACAATAAGAAACATATGATCATTTCAATACATTGAGAAAAAGCACTGGATAAAATCCAGCATCCCTTCATTATAAAAACCCTCAACAAACTAGGCATAGAAGGAACATACCTCAAAATAATGAAAGCCACATATAACAAACCCACAGCCAACATCATATGGCATGGGACACGTTGAAAGCATTCTCTCTGAGAACTGGAACAAGACAAAGATGCCCACATTAACCGCTCTTATTCAACATACTACTGGAACTCCTAGCCAGAGCAATCAAGAAAGAGAAAGAAAGAAAGAGTATCCAAATTGGAAAAGAAGAAGTCAAATTATTCTGTTTGCTGATGGTATGATCTTCTGCCCAGAAAACCGTGAAGACTCCTCTTAAAGATTCCTGGATTTGACAAATCAACTCATTAAAGTTTCAGGTTACGTAATTGATGTTCAAAGATCAATAGCATTTCTATACACCCATAATGACCAACCTGAGAAACAAATCAAAAACTCAATCCCATTTAAAATAGCTGCAAGAAATAAAACCAGATATCTAGGAATATGACTAATAAAGGAGGTGAAAGGTCTCTACAAAGAAAACTATGAAACACTGAGGAAAAAAATCATTGATACATTAGCAAGCAGAAAAATATCCCATGCTTATGGATTGGAAGAATCAAAATTGTTTAAATGGCCATACTGCCTAAAGCAATCTATAGATTCAATGCAGTTCCTATAAAAACACCAATATCATTTTTCACAGAACTAGAAAAAAAAATCCTAAATTTTGGCTGGGCACGGTGGCTCACACCTGTAAATCTAGCATTCTGGAAGGCTGAGGTGGGAGGATCATTTGAGCTCAGGAGTTTGAGACCAGCCTGTGCAAGAGCAAGACCCCATCTCTACTAAAAAATAGAAAGAAATTAGCTGGACAACTTAAAATATATATAGAAAAAATTATCCAGGAATGGTGGCACACACCTGGTGGCCTGTAGCCCCAGCTACTCAGGAGGCTGAGGCAGTAGGATCACTTGAGCCCAGGAGTTTGAGGTTGCTGTGAGCTAGGCTGATGGAATGGCACTCTAGCCCTGGCAACAGAGTGAGACTGTGTCTCAAAAAAAAAAAAAAAAAATCCTAAATTTCATATGGAAGTAAAAAAGAGCCAGAAAGCAATTCTAAGCAAAAGAAACAAAGCTGGAAGCATCGCATAACCTTACTTTAAATTATACTATAAGGCTATAGTAATCAAAATAGCATTGCATTAATATACAAATAGGTGTATAGATCAATAGAAAAGAATATAGAACCTAGAAATAAAGCCACTTTCCTATGGCCAATTGATTTTTGAAAAAGTTGATAAAAATTACACTGAAAAAAGGATACCATATTCAATAAATGGTGCTGGCAAAATTGGATAGCCATATGCAGAAGAATGAAACTGGATCCCTATCTATCACCATATACAAAAATCAAGTCAAGATGGATTAAAGATTTAAATGTGAGGCCTGAAACCATAAAAATTTTAGAAGAAAACCTAAGAAAAACTCTTTTGGACATTGGCTTAGTCAAAGAATTTATGGTTGAGATCCTGAAAGCAAATGCAATGAATACAAAATAAATAAATGGGAATTAAATAAACTAAAAAGTTTCAGCATAGCAAAAGAAATAATCAACAGAGTAAATAGCCAACCTATAAATGGGAAAAAATATTTGCAAAGTCTACATCTGACCAAGGACTAATATCCAGAGTCTACAAGGAACACAAACAACTCAGCAAGAAAAAACAAACAATCCCATTACAAAGTGGGCTAAAGACATAGACATTTTTTTAAAAACGCATATCAAAATGGACAAGAAACATGAAAAAATGCTCAAGATAACCAAACATCAGAGAAATGCAAATTAAAATCTCGATGAGATGCCATCTTACCTCAGTCAGAACTGCTGTTTTTAAAAAGCCAAAAAACACTAGATGTTGGCACAGATGTGGTGAAAAGAGAAAGCTTATACACTGGTGGTGGGAATGTAAATTAGTACCACTTCTATGGAGAACAGTATGGCAATTTCTCAAGTAACTTAAAGTAGATCTACCATTCAATCCAACAATCCTGCTACTGGGTGTCTACTGAAAAGGAAAGAAGTCATTATGTCAAAAAGACACCTATACTTATATGTTAATCACAGCACAATTCACAATAGCAAAGATATGAAATCAACCTAAGTGTCCACCAACTGACAAGCGGATAAAGAGAATGTGTGTGTGTGCATACACACTTATCATGGAATACTACTTAGCCATACGAAAAGAAGCAAATACATCTTTTGCAGAAACTTGGGTAGAACTGGAGGCCATTATCCTAAGTGAAGTAACACAAGAAGGGAAAATTAAATACCACATGTTCTCACTCATAAATGGGAGCTAAACTATGGGTATGCATGATCACGCAGAGTGGTATAATAGATACTGGAGACTCCAAAGGTGGGAGGGCAGGAATGCAGTGAGGGATAAAAAATTTCCTGTTGGGTGTAATGTGCACTTTTAGGGTAAATGGGTATACTAAAACCCAGACCTCGATGATATGTGATATATCCATGTAACAAAACTATAGTTGTACCCCCTCTATTGAAATTTTAAAAAATGAAAATATGGCATATACTCACATACACACACAATGGAATACTGTTCAGCCATAAAAAGAATAAAATCCTGTCTTTTGCAGCAATGTGAGTAGAACTAGAGGCCATTTTCTTAAGTGAAATAACTCAGGAATAGAAAGTTAATACTGCGTGCTCTCAGTCAAAATTGGAAACTAAATAATATGTACACATGGACATAGAGTATGGAATGATAGACATTGGAGACTTGTAAGGTGGAAGGGTGGGAGGGGGTGGGTGATGAGAAATTACTTAATGGGTACAATGTGCACTATTCAGGTGATAGCTACACTAAAAGCCCAGACTTCACAACTATGCAATATAGCCACGTAACAAAACTGTACTTGTACCCCTTAAATTTACACAAATTAAAAAAAAATCAGCTTGACAGATGTATCTGACCCTCAATGTAACAAAAAACAAAAACCCTTAGACTCCTGTGCCACATCCCCTGCCTTTTTTCTTCCTTGTGTTCGTTATTATCTGAGGTTTATCTTGTATGTTTTGTTTCCTCACTTGTCATCTTTCTCTCTCCTATAAAATGGAACCTAATGAAAGATGTGACCTAGTTTGTCTGGTTTGCTTTCTTCCAATGTCTTGTAAATTTTTGGGCAAAGAAGGTACACGACATTTGTTGAATATACTGCATAAACTTTAGAATTTCTAAAATTTCTGCTTTGGAATAATATTTCAAATCTTTCAACAGAGAGCCAGAAAAATTGTGTATATAGCCATAGGTCCTCTGCTGAGTCCTAATAAGTATGGATTATTATATCACTGCATTGAGATGGATAGTTTACTGTGCCATAGTATCATAGATCATAAAGGTTGCACCAAGAATACATGGGGCAATCCATCTTTCTATGGGAAATAACTCTTCCAACTCTTCAGAACAAATTCACATTCCCTTTCTGAAGACTCAAACACTTCCAAAAGGTCAGAACCATCATGAACTTCTCTGTTAGATTACTTGACTATAGTAAGAGGTCCCATCCTCCTTTGGCATCTCTTGCATACTTTCATCTTTAAGCAGATATGAAAAATTTCTATCAGAACTGTGAGCTACAATAGGAAGAATACTACAATGAGAGCCAGGATTCTTAGGTACTAATCTTGGCTTTGTTCTAAACTGGCACACTGAAAAAACAATTTAAAAACACTCCTACACCCAGGTGCTGAACTCCAAATTTAGTGATGAACATATAGGTAGGAATGATTATTGTATAGTAGATACAAATGTTGTGACTAAAATCTGAGTGAAATGAAAATTGTATAAGCGAATGTAGTGTTATCCAAGTGCAAATATCACCATTTTTAACTAAAACAGCCTATTGTTTCCCTATGGCTCTAAGTCTGCAGTGTAGTTCAGTTTATTTTTACTTTGTCCTTCAGCTTCATGTGTCCAGTTTGCTCTCCACAATGTTTAGAATAGCTATTTCCCAAAATCCTAATAAATTGAAGAATTTGCCAAAGTATTTCACAAGGCTAATTGAAAAAGTCAAATAACCTTAATAAGAAAAGTTTATAACTCAAAGTAGCCCTCCCTTGTCCCCCATTATACCATGGACTCTATCCTCTTCCCTACCATATCATACTATTTATTTACTTATTTATTTCAGAATATTACAGGGGTACAACTGTTTAGGTTACATATATTGCCTTTGCCCCACCCAAGTCACAGCTACAAGCCATTTCTAATAGGCAAATGATCTCAGCTTTCCAAACTCCATATTCTTAATATTAGTGTATTACTATATGTCAGTTAATTTTGAATAAAGTTGATACATCATATTCCAGCTCAGGAATTTTCTACCAGAGTGATATTGGACCTATGATTTAACTTTACTCTCCATCAATTTCCTCACCTATAAATGAGGTTAGTAATTCCAACCACCTCTTTTATGTGGCTGACTTTAGTTAATAAATTTAAATTACTTAAAATTATATAACTTAAGTACTAAATTGATGATGGTTCTCATAGCATTATTAGAAACTCACTTATATCATCTTTCCTTGGACCTCATCTTCCTCATAAATCGGATCTCATTTTTTGGTTAAATTTATATAAATGTAATTATTCACAGCTCCAGAAAGTAGTATATTAAATGTATTTTCTTTTTTTATACAACTTGTGGGTATTTTTTCCTGGAGTCAATTTCTCTCTGTCTTTCTCTCTCTCTCTCTCCCTCTCCCCCTTCTCCCCTCTCATTTGCTCTATTTTCAAGGAAAACAGAAAATGAATATCTTGTAAAGCTTTTCCTTAACTTTCAATAGCTCTATAAAATGGTTGTCAATTCAATCATCTACATGATTATATGTTTCACATAATTTATCAGATTCATTTGCTTTCTGGGGAATATCAATTTTGGAGCCCTACAACTTCCTGCTCCTGTCTATCCTGGTGACTTTTGAGAGCTGCTACATAGCTGTTATCTCAGGACTTCCTATTTGACTATCATTCTATGAACATTCTTTACCTCATTCCCTTTTCCTGCATGTTCTCTCTTCTAATTTTTCAATTTTCTCCTTGTTTTACTGGAACATGTGGTTCAGTAGCTTCCAAGTTAAGATGATTATGTTAGATTTGCTTTTTTTTTTTCCTTAAAAATGCCATTAAGGTGGAAGCCCTCAAGATACTATTATAAGGCGATATCTCCACAGTAGCAGACTTATTTAATCACAAATTGTTTCCTGACTCTGTTCCCATTGTGTTGTGTAATTTTTTCTTGTTGTTTGTGGGGAAATGGGGAATCCGTATTCTATAAACAAACCTTCAGTTTATCCCTCTGGTCTCTGCCCTGTATCTTATTTCTTATTATTATTATATTTGCTATATCCAAGCATATTTTGGGGTGCTCTATGTTAATTTTTTTTAATGTTTTACCATCTACACTCTTCTTCCAAAGATTTGCCTGTAAAAATCCATATGATGATGGCTGGGTGTGGCGGCTCATGCCTATAATCCCAGCACTTTCGGAGGCTCAGGCAACAAGACTGCTTAAGGCCAGAAGTTTGAGACCAACTTGGGCAACATAGTGAGATTCCCATCTCTACAAAAAAAATAAAATAAAATAAATTAGCCAGGCATGGTAGCATGCCTTTGTACTCCTAGCTACTCAGGAGGCTTGAGGCAGGAGGATCACTTGAGCTTAGGAGTTGAGACAGCAGTGAGTTATGATCATGCCACTGCGTTCCAGCCTGGGCAACAGAGTGAGACCCTGTCTCCAAGAAAAAAAAAATTACATGATTGGTGTGTATGTGTGTTTGTGTATACATGTATAAACTTGAATGTGTTAATGACAAAACTTTTCCAAAGATTTGTATACTAATATAAGTGATATAAAAATATATACCACTATTTTTATCTATGAACTTCATTTGCATTGTGTTAAAAACTTATTTCTCAAATTAAACAACATACCTTCACTAACCAATTTCCCAGGTAATAGTCATAAAATTAAACCTCATCATTATTGGAATGGTACCAATTACAAGGCACTATGGTATCAAAGTTAAACATTGAATGACTGTGGCACTTTCAGAGAAGATATAATTCATCTTCTATACTCAATTCCAATACTTGAAATTGTGAAGATGAATCAGATTGTGTGTAAATCAGATTGTGTGTAAATAAAGCTCTTCTTTATTATTAGTTACTTGAGATCAGTACCATTCACTTGATTTCCAGATTACAGTGTAGATGCCGGCTACTGTCAGGCCTTCAGTGTTACAAACAGAAGACCGTCAATACCAATGAAAACACCACGGTCAGTTTTAAAAAGAAGCCCTTCAGGCAAATTCTCTTTGTAGGAAGAAAGGTTTATCAAGCTTGCACACCAATACTTTGTCAGGGCAATTTCTTAGGACCACAGCAAATGGAATCTGTCCCTGAAACAAAGCTCTGAATAGTTAAAGTAATGTTAATAGAATGCGAAGCATATTGTATTAATAACTATTTTTTAAAAAACCCTATGTGCTCACACTAAAGCATACTCAGTAAAGAAAGCCTCATGCAGTTTATTATAAAATTATAGGAAATAAAGACAACAAACATCTATGAGGTCACATAAAATAAACTCTCCTTCCTGCATGTTTATGCCGTCATAATTTTCCTAATGTTTCCATTGACAGAAATAGTTTCTGATGTTGATCTTAAAATTTCTTTTTTCTTTTTAATGTTCTTATATCATTCTCTTACTAATTTTTATTATAAAATCTAAAAATTAAATTCCATATAGTTAGAATTTGTGCTTCAATTATAAGACTACAAAATTGGCATCTCCTATCGTTTAGCTAAAATATACAATAACTACTATTGCTTTAACACATTAACTGCCCTGTGAGTTGTATTTAACTTATGCTAGTTTAGAGCCTGGGACTTCGTGAAGCAAAATCTCGGCAAAACCCTGCAGTTGATTCATGAAAATCTTACTTGTTGATGTTCTTATTGTTATAACTAATACTATTTAATTTTAAAAACATCGATTAAATGAACAGAAGTCAATCATTTTTCTATTTATATTCACCTTTAAATTATACTTAAGCCTGAAAAGTCAAGAAAAACACTTTATTAACCATTTTTCAAGTTTTCACATTACTTTTTACGTAACTAATTTTCAAGTTTTTATATTGCTTTTTATTGAAAAAACTCAGAAAACGATAAAAACATAGCCAATTTTTCATTAAAGTAGAAAGGATCATTTTGCTTTCGAAGGTTGTATTCTATTTTCGTAACAAACCATTGTGACCCCAAGGAAAAAAATTTTTTTCCTATTGTGACAATGTGTTAAAACTGAATTCATAAATGGATTTTGATGTTTAGAACTTCATTGTTTCTATTTACCGAATGGAAAAGACACTGTACTGGTTATCATGATCCACAGATTATGATGCTGGATCTCCTGTGAGTTATATAACCTTAAGCAAGTAATTCATTCCAACTCTCTGGGACTCAAATTGAAGTGTGTATGTGTGCAAGAGAGAAGATAGGGGAGGGGAGGGGTGGGGAGCCAGAGGATCTCTTTATTTCTGTCCAATACCTTCATTAAACATTTAAGAAAGATTACATACTATATACACTGTTATCCTTTTAGGTAAATATATGGTGTCCGTGTAATACGAGGATCCATTTTGCCTTGGACACTCTTAATTCACACCTGTGTTGTCATTAGTTATTAGTAGTATCTACTTTCACTCTCAAGAATGTCTCAGTTTGGATAACAAATTATATTCTAACCTTTGGTTTGTGCACTATTGTAAGCTAACTCTTTTGACATGCAATTCAGGACGAGTAGCAAATAAACTAAAATACTGTAAGTAGTTTTACCTGGGCTGTGAAAACATCATTAGAACCTAGTTTTTGAAAATTGGGGGATGTTAAAAATGAAGACACTTTATATGCAATTAATATCCATGTGCCACTGAGTAATGTCTATATATTAATAACAGAAAATAATGAAAACAAGTAACCATCTTAAACCCTTCCCACTATGTTTTTCTTTTTTTTAAATCTCTAATTGGAAGAAAGGGTCTGTTGTCATTACCACTGGATTTAAAAAGTTTTATCTTAAGTTTTCTATTTTCCAGGCATTACTCTAAAGCCTTTCCAGGATTTTTTATGTTTTATATTATGGAAAATCTCAACATATATAAATAAAGAAGATGTTATAATAAACTTTCACATACCCACTACCTCCCTTCAATAATTGTCAAACATTTACCAAACTGTGTTATTTATTTATTCCTCTTGCTCTACCATGTCCTTTGTTTTGCTAGAACATTTTAAGAAAATTTCTATATGTAATGCAATTTCATTAATAGATACTTTAATATGCATTTCTATCTAATAAGGGTAATTTCTTTATATCCAATTCAATTAAGGAGGCTATAAAATAAAATCTTACAATGGATTTTGTACAGTTTTAATTCGCTAGTCTTCCTCTATGAAACATTTTCCTACCAAATCATGGAAAATAGTTCTTGACACAGCAACATTTATTCAAATATTTCTACTTTAAACTCTATAAAATGGCTAGAAGGCAAGTACTGATCAATTTTATTTTTTGCTTGTTAAAAATGGGAAAACACTGAGGTCTACATTTCTACATTCATAAGAAATGAGTTCTGTCAACAATCTGAGCAACTCTGGGAGCAGATCTTTCATTTGCTTACCCTCGTATCAGCCCATATACCCTGCCAGAGTCTTGTCTGAAGCTTTTCAAGATCCTAAGCATAAGGTTCAGTTAAGCTGTGCCAACTTCTGATCCATAGACGATGTGAAAAAATTATTTTAAGCTACTATGTTTGTGGCAATTTATTGCTCATCAATACAGAATACATTAAAATGCTTTGCTTTATATTCCCTCTCTTGATTTGGTTACATAATCTTTGAAGACTAGACCATGTCTTCTTTATACCAATATACAAATATACATACTAATATATTTATGCTATTTTGTTATTTTCCAATCAATTTAATATAAGGTGATATATATATATATATCTCATAAGGTGATATATATATATAGCATATATATATATGCTATATATATGATATATATATAGCATAAGGTGATATATATATATATATATATATATATATATATATATTCTATGGTGAAGGCAATAAGATTTCCCTACTTCACAGGCGAGGACACTGAGTTTCAGTGAGGTAGAAGTAGTCCCACTAAAGTCACCTGGAAAGTCACCTTTTGAACATATGTGAACAAGGTGGTAACAAAAGCAAGTTGGTCAAGCCAGGTCACAAGTCTGGTCTCTAATCAAGGACTGGTAGAAAGGACACTTTAGACTTGGAGTTCAAAGTTATGTCACTTTGTTTTACTATCAAACTGCCAAAGATGCAGTAAAAATATATAGACAGATAAGGTGACAAATGAGTGAATAAAGTGCTCTGATATCTCCTTAGTTCCTCACGAAGGTGCACCTAGATTTGTCAGTCAATATAGACGGTACCAAGGAAGAAACCCACCATAAAAGAAAAGCACAAGACTGAAGTCTTTGCCTTTAAATCATTATTCTAAGGGAGTTGCCATAATCAGCACTCAAGCATCTACTTTAGTACTACATAAAGTATTCCTTACTGTGTCATGTTATACAACATTAGGTTCTACTTTCCGAATCATCAGGTCTAAATAATGCCCGACCATGGCCTATCCATCAGCATAATTGATGTTGTTTCAATTACACTGCTTACCTCTGTAGAAG
The DNA here is from genome assembly GCA_004363605.1 of Indri indri. Lineage (NCBI taxonomy): Eukaryota > Metazoa > Chordata > Mammalia > Primates > Indriidae > Indri > Indri indri. The sequence continues at coordinate 26,624 of RJWJ010018170.1, forward strand.
CAAATAATCTTTTCAAAACCAACCTACTCAAGAATTTAGTGTCCTTCCCTCCCCCCCCTTAGGAAGGGCACGCCTTAAACCCACACTTGGGTTAGGCAAAGGCATAAAGTGTAACTGTAGTGTTTGTACCCTCACAATACCCTGGAATAAAATTAAAAAAAAAAAAAAAAAAAAAAAAGAATTTAGTGTCTTATCAATGTCCATATTTTATTTTGTCAACTATAACTTACATTGACCACTACTTGTTTTTCTGTAGTTTTCTGCATATAATTATTCACTCTTGACTTGCAATTTTTGAATCATTAAGATGCATAGATTAAATAGCAACATGATTTTAAAATTTCAATTACACAATAAAGTATATATTCAGTTTCTAGATTTGGGTGTTATTTGAGTGGGAGAAATTACAATTTTTTTGTGTATGACTCTCTATCCTATTGAGCTAAGTGAGCATATTTGGTAATTATATAACTAATTCATTGTGCTTTGTAATAGGCCACCTCCAGTATCTATGGTTTGTACATGGCATTCTAAGACATCCCAGTAGGAGAGTCACTATGCTCCTATTAGAGGCTGTAGGTCAGTGTGTTATACCAGCATGGTGCCAATTTGAAGGATATGTGTACAATCTGTGGACTTGTTATGGTTTAGGTAAAGAGTCTGTCACACAGCAGGTGAGAGTAAATTTCCTTTACTCTGTTGTTGCTGAAGTTACAAGGCCATGAGGGAGAGAAAGTAGGAGCAAACATCTGAGATGATAAAAGAAAGTTGTAAAGGCCATCTTAACTTTTCTAGGTTTCATAGCTACCATCTGAGACTTACGACTAAAAACAGCTTCAACTTGCTGCCTCTGAATAACACAGTCTTTCTTTAGCAAAGTACTTTAAACAACCTCTGCTGAATCATATGTGTTATTAATATTTCCTGAAACATATGCAAATATGGTAATAAAATCTTCCAGTTCATTGATCTAATTAATTTGGGAATACCTTTTGAACATATATTATGAACCAGATTTGGTATTGGGAATACAATGAAAAAAACAACAGTATATGGTGATATTGGATGTCGGACTTTGAACTCTGGGCCTCTGTGTGAGATAAAAATATTTTCTTGCTCCACAACACTGCATTTGCTAACAGATGCTAACTATGCTTAATAAGATGTAGTTTCTGCTTATGATGGGAGTAACATCTTCTGGGATAGTAAGATGTGATAATAACTAGACTGTGAAGTTTCAACATACACTGGACACATGTAGCATTTTTTTACTTTTATTAAATTTCTCTGCCCAATTTTTTGAACCCTATCCTCCGTTTTCAACAAAATTTCTCATTTTTACTTTGTGTCTTCTCACTTTCCAAAGCAGAGTAACATTAAGAGCCATCAAAGATTAAAATTCAAGAAAAAAATCTCTCACATCTTTTATATTTTACCTGTGTAACAGAAAATTGTGGTATAATGTAGTTTAGAAAATATAACATTCAACTATTTTGGCTTGAAGACAGACTTGGGGCCAATGAGCCATTTGAGAGTCCTGTGACTCTGAGCAAGACTGGGATCTATGAATGGCCATTGCCCTGTGTCTTGCACCACTTTTGTTACTCAGTATCAAATACTTCTATTTGTTTACAAATGAAGGGGTGCATGCTGAGAGAAAGGGGTGGAAAAGTTTGAGCAACTTTAAAGAGACATGTTTCAGGCTTTTAAAAGTACAGATGAAGGGGGAAAGAAAACAATACAAACATGAAATGCAAATGAGGTGAATCATGAGAATCTGTTCAGAGAAAAAATATTAAAAGGGCAACAGCAGGAAGAGCAGAACTGAAGCTTCCTCTCCTTCTCTTGCCTCCCACGTATTCGCTGCAGCCCAGCTCCAGCCAGAGACATGGTGAGCACTTTGATGTGAAGTTTTAGGGGGAAAAGTGAAAAAGGGAAGAAAATCAATAATTCAATAGTACATAGAACTAGAAGGAAGAGAAAAAGTAAAAAGAAACAAAAAATTGGCAATACTTGTTTTGGCTTTGCCTACAACAAAGGCTATCAAAGATAAGAAATTCTAAAGAAAGAGACCTCTTCAAATGGGAAAATGTAAAAGAAAGGAACCTAATATTGAATGCAATCTGCATGGTATGGTTTCATATGCATATTATTTAATTTTCAAGATAACTCTGAGTTGCAATAATTTTTCTTCCTATTTTTATAGAGGAAAAGTGAGGCTGAAAGAAATTTTTGTTTATCCTCTGTCATACAATAAACTGAATTTCAAATTTGTATTAGTCTAAAGATGAAGTTAACACTACCACTCAGTAAAAACTTGTAGCATTCTACTCAGATGGCTGTTATAAACATTATCAGTATTCAACCTGAGTCAGTTTATCTACTATCTATATTAATAAAATACATCTTCCCACACAAAAGTAAGTGTTTAAAAAATAGTATAGGGTCAGCAATATCGAACTCTAAATTGTTTATAGGGCACTCCATGTGCTATACCAGGCCAAGGGAGAGGTTAACATAGACTGAAATGCAGTATTACAAAGGATTCATGAGTAAGTAACATGTACAGATAACAATCTGGGAGATTCTAGTGAGTTATCAAGTAACTAAAGGGGAAACCAAAGAGTCACATTGGTTCAAATTTAGGCCAGACCCGACAATTAACTACTTTTAAAACCAAGAAATTAAGATTTACCAAAGCTACTAAAAGTTGTATAGCTTTTCCTCCAACAAAATCCAGAAATAAATTTATTTATAAATTAAACTTTTATTGACTATGAGAACCTGCTGCGTGAGACCCATGTTAGCCAACTGGAGTATAATCATGATTAAGCATGGAAGCTGAGTATTCTAAGCACCAAGGAACACACTACCTAGTGAGGGAGACAGGCATATAAACTATTATGAGATGTATTAAATATTAGTATAAGACCATCAAGGAGAAGATCAACTCATTTGTAGAAAGTTAGGGACAGTTTTATAAGAAAAGATATATATACACACATATATATATATATATATATATATATATATATATATCTCCACACACACACACACACACTTTTTTTTCTCTTTTTCATAAAGAAATTGTGTGCAAATAAAGATGATGATGATGAAGAGCATCCTAGGTAAGGAATATTTTGAGGAAGAAGAAACTGGAGAAAAATACAAATGTGATTAGAATCCTCCATCACTAACTTTGAAATCTTGGGCATTTTCTGTACTTCTCTACACTTCAGTTTCCTCATCTATTAAAAGGAAGTAATAAAATTGTCTGAAACACAGTTATGAGGAATGACCAGTATAACCTACCAGGAAGTCCAGGCTATTATGTCTGATACCTGATGATGATTTCCCTGCTTTCATTTTACCTCCATATATCTGATTTCTTCTGGGTTTAACCTTCAAAATTGCCTGAGGAAGGACAAACCTACTCTCCTAAAAGTTTACTTAAAAATTCTGTTGGCTACTCACTGCTATGCTAGATGAATCATAGTTCTGACTTAGCAAGATAATTCCTTTGCTTTGCAGCCTGTCCTTTTAAATCCCTTAGAGTCAAGTAATAGCCTGGGTGAATATTTTGCATGTCATGTACAGATAGCCACATCACACACCTTGTTTAACTTTAGCATCCCTGTATTAAGAGATGCCACGACACACTTACTTTGCTTTAGGAAATGGTTGTTGTGACAGCTGAGATTCAAAAATTCTAAAAGTGAGGAGCTTATGGTACTCATTTGCATGTCAAAACCCAAATTTCACTTCTTCCTCATTTCTATTGACAATGATTATGTCTAGCTAATAGGAGCAACCTGAAAGAGTTGTGCATTTCAATAAGTTCTCTAAAAGCTTTGCTATAGCAGAGACTGCAAATTAAAATAAAATTTTAATCATGTAGAAGCCTCCAAGAGCTGAACTAATAATAATGATTAAGGACCTTAGTCTGCTTTTTATCTATAAAAGGAGCCTTAACATCCATAGTGGGGGAAAAAAATCAGTTAATTTCTTTATTGGCAGTTTTTATTGAAATCTTAGCTTGCTGGGAAAACCTGGAAATCTGCCCACTTTCTTTATAGGCAGAGTACATTTTAAATTTTACCATCTACATGTATAATTTAGTATTGAAAAAAACATATCTTTATAAAAACCTTATCTATAAGCAGTGCTTCATTTATCACGTTAATTTTGAAATTATAGAATCAGGTTACAGATGAAAAATGAATAAATGAAAAAATATTTGGTCTGTATAGCCCTCAAATCCATTACTCTCCCAAATTTGTTATTTAATCTCACCAAATATAGATACAGCAGTTTTTTCCTCTGTGTCTCACAGTTTCTGTATTACACACTCCACTAAATTGATCTGCCTTCTTTGTCAAAGATCATTATATAGTTCAAATGAGCTGACACATGAAAATTTCTTAAATTTTGTTACATAAAATATTTGATTTGTTTAATATCTTAATGTCAGAATAGATATTTGCAATGATTGTACAGTAATACAGTAAATTTAAGCTAATGTAAAATTTGGAACTGTACAAATAGTTTGAAATGTAAAGGTAAAATGATGGATGATTTTAAAAATTGGATGGTGTAATGGACATTGGAAACTAAGAAGGGAGGAGGAATAAAAATTACCTGTTGGGTGCAATGTGCTCTATTCTGGTGATAGGTATCTTAAAATCCCTGACTACAGCATTACACGATTTATCCATGTAACGAAAATACTTGTACCTCCTAAATCCACTGAAATATAAATAAATTAAATTAAAATTGGATTAGAAATGCTTATTTAGCAGCATTCAAGTTTAGAGGTCAACAAGTTTAGGTAGTGTGTTCTTTAATTAGAGTAGTTAAATGGCATTAATACCTACATGATAATGTGACAAGAAACTGAGGAAAACACTACCCCCATACGGTTCACATGGAATTACCAGTCCTGTTTTTGTTAAAGAATATTATTGATACTACAGGACTCTTGTAGTTTGAGTCCTGAAGCTTATAGACCCTGAAATAAAGCAGAAGAGATAATTTCTTAGTCCCCTTGATTTGGATTGCCAAAACTCTGTTTACAAGAGTTTTGAAAACTGAAATCATCTACTCTCAAGCAACTCATTGTCTACATTAGTATGACTTTAACTTTAGGATATATTCACTAACATGATTTTATTATCTGTCACCTTTAACAATCTGACTTGACTATTTCAGAAAACCTGAGATAAAAAATGTTGCCCATAACTTCACTGTTCATTATAGAAAGCACTCTCCAATTAAATCAATGGAAAACTTTGACCTATATGCTATAAAGAGCAATAAATGACTATTTATCCCCAAGCCTCTTAGAAACTCTCATCTCAAAATACTTGTCTTACTGTGCTCACCAATCCTAAACTACTCTCTCACGATCTTTTCTCAGTTTTAATCAAGCTTCCATGATGGGAGACCCACATTATAGTATAATCCAAAACTACATCAATATCCCAAGTTTGCACAACCTCCTCTAAGATGCTAAGAATCCATCAAGGTACTTCTCTCCCTTACT
>RJWJ010018171.1:0-31961 GCA_004363605.1 Indri indri
ATACCTCCCAGTTTTTTCTTTTTACTTAAGATTGCTTTGGCTATACGAGGTCTTTTCTGGTTCCATACAAAGCGTAGAGTTATTTTTTCCAGATCGGAGAAGAATGATAATGGGATTTTGATAGGAATTGCATTAATTCTGTAGATCACTTTAGGTAGTATGGACATTTTAATGATATTGATTCTACCAATCCATGAGCTGAGGTACTTCTTTCCTTCAAAATTCATCTCTACCCAACATACATGGTTAGCTGTTTAAGCCATGTTATTACTATGTGGAATAGTCTCAAAAAGACAAACTTCTAGTTTCAGATATTTAGTTTCAGTCATATTGCCAACTCAATTTGACATGGATTCACAATAAAGCCTAAATTTTAGAGTCATTTTCAGTCTTATTTTCTTGTTCTTCTGCCAATTTTACACATTATATTTCTTCCAGCTCTCTTAAAAGACTAAGGAAGGGAGAAGAAATATTTACTTGGTTTTGCTTAGGCAAGTTATTCAACATCTCTGAGATTTTTCACTTATAAAATGACAATAATAATATCCGCTTTGCAGGGGTGTTGGGCAGATTAAAGTAATAATCTAACTCATATCATAATAACTGGATCCCAGTAAGCACTGGAGTCTACCAGTTGATTCGAAGTTACTTTTTCTAAAGTTGCTAGAACTCTTTCTATTAATTCTTTCCTTGTTTCTAGGCTTTACTTCTCACTTATGTAAAAGCTTGGAATATGTGTTGACTGATGCCAAATAGAAATATGTAATGTGCAGTCTACAGGTAATTTGTGTGATGCAGAGAAGCCTTTTCTGTCAGGGAGCTTCTCTGCCATTAGCTTGTATAAAACTAGCACTTTTCACCAACATGATGCCATTAGTACATTTGAATTTCCCTTTTTCATAAACCAGATATGAACAAATATTTTTGAATTTGATTTTCTTATTTTTACTTTTTAAAAAATATTGATGAACTTAAAGAGGGCTACCTAAAAAACTTAAAATATTTTATAGTTAATTACAACTTCTTTATATTTATTCATTTATTGAAAAGGAAGAATGAGTCTTTCCAATTCTCCATTTCTCATGGAGAGAAATGGCTATATTAAAGCCTTGATTAATATGGCTATATTAAAGTCTTGATTTTTACTTCCAAAGCCTTTGGTGAATCTATTTCTTAATGTCTGGTGATAAATCCAATACTTCTCTACTTTGTTAGACATTTTAAAAAATATTTTTAAATATTTTCAGACCAGCTAGATTTCTTGTATAGTTTATCCTAAACCTTAAAATGTATTGCCTTTTGCAAGCAGAAGGATGATTGTCAGGTATTTGAAATCTTAACTTACTCTTTTGCTTATTTACTCTGATTCTGTGTAATGATGGTGTTAACTTATATTTGATTAACTTTTTTAAAGGTGCAGAGTACTTTCATATATACTTAGTGTTTTCCTTTACACACATGCCTATAATTATGTATATGTATGTGTGTGTGTGTACACATTATGTCAAAGTGTATATTTATTAACTGTACAGCCTATGGTGAAACTTAATTAACTAGGAGGGAAGAAGGGTATCATCAACTTTCTTTTCACTCATTCTTTCCTTTTTTGTCTCTTCTCCATTACTCATATTCTATGAATATGTTAGATGGTTGATCTTGGACATTCACTTAACCTCTTTGGGCTTCAGTTTCATTTTTAAATGGAAGATAGTAATTCCCTGCCCTGTGTAAGAAAGTGCTATGTAAAGTGTTATGAAATGATAATGGTTTATTTTTTTTCTTTCCCACTTGACCATGGGCCTTGGAATGGCAAAGTGTAAATCTAATTCACTTGTGAAAAACCTAAAGTACTTGTAATATAGCAGGCCCTCAACAATGTCTTGTAAGAGGAAAGAAAGGGAAGAGAGGAAGAAGGGAAGGAAAGACGGTAAGGGGAAGGAAATAAAGGAGCACAGAAATTAAGAGGAAAGACAGAAAATGCAGGAAGACTCTTCAGTGCATTTGGTACTTTTTCATCATGGTTGAGTTTACAGGTGAGACTGTTGGAGCTAAAGGAATGCCTTGCACCTAAGGGAATGCGAGCAGCCCAACTTTCCTGCTGCTGGCTCAGTTCTTGAGCACGTTCACACATTTTCATGGCCTCTGAAATGTATGCTCTATCCCTTGTGTTCACAAGACTAACTGATTAATCTGTCTTGCTGTAGCAATAAAAATTGCCAGAACATAAACAGTAAGTAAATAATTCTTTCTTAAGAGTAAGAGATGGCTTTTATGGATTTCTTGCTTTGGTCTGATTCCCTCTTTTTTTCTACCTTTCTGCTCTTTGACCTTTATTAGTTTTGGATCCCTTTGTTCAGCTACCCTCAAACCCTGAATTAATTCCCTTGGCTGTGGGTAAGTCTGCTTCATCTTAGTCTTAATCGTTTAAAGATTACTTTTTACCTTACATTTTTTTATGAATTATATGCACATCTAGCTAGTGCATACACTTTTTAATTGATATGCTGGTTCTTATTGTTCTCCCACCCTAGTTGAACCATCAGTGTTTTATGAGAAACTCAAGGCTGGTTCCTATATTATTTCCCAAAAATAGTACAGGGACCATAATTTCTGGATAGTCTATCAAGAACCAATTAAGGAAATTTTGTTAAGTTGACAGACCATGTATTCTGATAGTAGTCTGATAAAATATGGTCACACAGACATGCCACAGCTTAACTGCAGAATAGATCACATATCATACATACAGAAAGTAAACATTAACTAAAGCAGAGTTGGCAAACAAGTGTATATCACCACTACCATTTTTCATCCCTTGTCATAGCAGACATCGATAAGTCATCACAATTCTTTTATCCACTGAGCTCACACTTTGCCTAAGAATCTAGAAATGTATCTCTAATCCAGGTACATTAGCATTCAAAGTGAAATCCAATAGCCATGCCTGGCATAGTGGTCAAAACCACAGGCTTTAGTGTTAGGCAGATTTGAGTTCAATCCCCACTCAACCACTTACTAGCTGTGTAACCTCTATTAGCCTTAATTCCCTTTTCTGTAAAATGGGGATATAATAAATGCCTCCTGGAGTTGTTATAAGAATTAAATGAGATCATATGAAGCACTCAGCAAATTCTTGACATATAACAAGTGTTCAATAAATGGTAGCTGCTATTTTGATTAGAATTAAAAGAGTTACCAAATGCATTTTTGAGAGGCAGTATGACTCATCTGTCATGGAAAGACAAGGGGACATAGATTCTCTTTGTACAGCATTCACATAACTCTGAGAAAACCTCTTAATTCTGAATTTGTGTCTCCTGTCAAATGTTGTTATTGAATCTAAAGATGAATGGTGAACTGAAGAGATGGCTGTGCCAGACTATGTAAGGATACTTGGGCTAACTTCAGCCCCCAGTACTTTTCCTCTGTAGTTTGTACTTGCTTGAAACTTCTCTGAGGTCATGAGGTCATTTTGCCTCTGCATATGTACACTCTTTGACTTGCACAAAATAATATGGAATTCATCTTCTGAGTTCATCAGTGTGAGCTTTGTCATTGAAAAAAATGTGCCACTATAGCAGTTTGGCAGCTGCCTTAGTGAAGCTCATTTAAAAGAAGAATCTGTTTATTTATTTGCTCATTTTAGTATGTTTCTTTGTTGGCTTGAGTTTCTGTAACTTTTTGATTTTTTAGGTTTCACTGAAAGTTTTTTTTATTAACAATAAAGTTGTTTGAATTGTACATTAGTTATTCCAGAGAGAGTTCCAGCAGATGCTACCCTACTCCTAGGTTTCCTTGACAACAAGGAAAAAATGTGTGCAGGAGATATGTAGCAAAGGATGTCTCCATGCTCAGCATACTCATATACATATAGCCTTGTGCTGTATTTTCAAAGTTCCTTTTACCTAATCATGAACTTCAATATCCAGGTTTAATTTTCTCCATAGTTAAGTTATTGTATGTTTGATCTAAACAAAACATTTGCTTTTCACAGCACTTTCAGATAAATAGATCTGTATAGCAATCCCAGAAGGTAGCAGGCAGGGCATGACATAGTTATCAAAAATTTAAACTTTAACTTTCATCTTTTTAAAAATTCTGTAAAGCTGATATAGGCTTTTGGCCCAGATGATTTTCTTGTTAAGTTGTATAAAGACAAAATCACTAAGTTTATAATAATATCATATTCCCCTGCAGAATCAGCCATGACAAAAACCCATCTGATGGTGAACAAACTCTAGCTGTAAAGAGAATCTGTAAAGTTATCTTGCTTGATAGGAAACAGAAATCCCACACCACATGCCAGGCCCAAGGCCCCTTATTCTGCATCTGTTCAAGGGGGAAATACTTGGAATGGAAAAGAATTTCTATTGGTTGGGAAACACAACTACTGGTAATTAAAGGCTCTCATTCCTTTACTGAGCGGTCCCAAGACAATCAGTAGGAGCTTGTGCTCTAAAGACTCCAGCTGCCTTCAGCCTGCAAATGACCCAATTCCCAACCTTATTTTAGTCTATGACACACCTGTGCACTGGTCAGGACACACTGGAGAGTAGACGGGAAGTCCCCTGTCCAGCTTGCTCCCAGCCACATCAGAGACACACACCAGGTGTGATTGGAAAGTAATGAGGCTCTCTTACAAACAAGACAACTGAACCAAGAACAGGATTTATGCATCCAACTGAGGATTGTTCCACAAAGTGGTCACCATGGAAAATATAAAACGCTACCATTGCTCATAACACTTTTAGAATGTCTCCTTGAGAATGACCTTTGGAGATTATGATCTTCTCATGAAAATTTGCCCATTTTTTAATACTCACATGTCAGTCTCTTAACCAAAAAAACTTTGTGATTTGCTTTTTAAATCTGGTGCTCAAAAGAGAGGTCCGTACAAGAGAGAGAGACACCATAAAAGATGTCACCACTGCCACCAACCACATATAACAAACAGTAAAAATAGTTGAGAAACTGATGTTGAAAAGACATCTTTAGGCTGCTTGCCCATCCTTGAGCACCACAGCCTTGATTTGAGTGAGGCGAGAGGAGTAAAGGACTGAGCTCTTCTGCCCTGACCCTGTGCTCCTAAATTAGTTCGGCAAATAGGTTTTTATTTCCCTTTTACCAGTCTTATCCCTTCCTAGCTCCAAGACAGAGGCAAATTGCCCAGAATTAGCCCCCCTCCCTTGTTCTTAGCCATCCCTTACCACCTTTCCCCTCCCAATGACAACTTTAGGAGTTCCCCCCATTTCACCTGTGCCACGTTTAGCAATTGACATCTTAATGGAATTTAACAGCTGCTTTACCTTGCACATAGTAGAAATAAATACTCTTGATTGGATATGATTTGCTAATGGAAGAGCATACTTAAAGAAGGTTGGGGTTTTCAGTCAGAGGACCAGAGTTAAAATTTTGGTGTTCTCAATTAATGTCACCACTCTGAGCTTCAGATTTCTCATCTGTAAGGTGGGAATAGTAACACCTACTTCCCATGAATTGTAGTAATGATTAAATATTAGAAATATGTATGTCATATAAACCAACATAATGCCTGAAACATAGTATACACTTAATATGTAGTGGCTTTTATTAAAAGTAAATGCTGAAGTTCAGAGAGGCTAAGTGACTTTCCTAAGGTCATTTGGCTGATTGATATTCTGGTGTGGATATGGATTCAATTGTGTTGAATCTATAATTACTTCTATTCCATGGCATTGACTTTTTTGTTCATTAATATTTCTCTATTCTTGTCTCTGAAACTTTCCTGCGTACAGGTCAAATATTGACAAAGGTCTGAATTTTAGTCTACTGTCTAGTTCTAGGAAAATTATTGTTGGACATACTGGTATCATTTAAATAATTATCTAAATCACACAAGATATGACTACTTTAATATCATAAACTCAAGCATAGCCCACAACCCAAAAATGTAAGCAGCTCTAAGTGAAGATTCTTGCAGTCTGGAGACTGACCATACACACTTACTCGTTCTTTCTGGGAGCTTTACCCTTACAGATACCTTCTGAGGAAGCAGATCCCTTCTGAGAAAACTCCTCTTCCCCTATTTTATACTTATCAACCCAGAGAATATCAAATCTGGGAGAGCCCTCAGAGATCATCTTAGTCTCCTTCCTCAGTTTACAGATAAGGAAACTTAGGCCCAAGAGAGGACAAGTGACTTGCCTAAGGCCACATAGTTGAGAAGTAGAACTAGGTCAATTAATGCCTAAGTTAAATGAGCCCCTGCCACTGGCAACTCTTCAGAAGCACCAGGGAATACCTGTCTTCCAATGAAACTACCATCACAGGAATGAAAGAGAATCTGTCTTTAGCTAGAATTAGAATTGAAGTGATAGCAACATTGTGTAAAAATGGAAGATATATATGTATCTCAAATTAAGTCAGAAGACTCAAGATTTTACTTGCTTTTGTTCACCAAGTAGTAATCTCATCACTTGGAAGTTTTGGAACTAAAAAAACATCCGAATACCCTTTCCCCAACCTGGGGAAGGAGTAATGTACAAACATAGCCATTTAGAGTATAAAGGGAGATTTACTGTTTATAGATTTGTTGTGGAATGCTAGTTTTTCATGAGAGGTGATGTTATGTCTACTTTCAGCAATGAGTGTAGGGATGGGAATAGCTTTTAGCAGGAAGTAGGTTAGGGAATTTGAAGAACTTTTCATTTCTTTGTTAGTCTTTATGTTGTGGTTTAATTTAATTATTAAAATTTTATATAGTTCCCAAAAATCTCTGTTTTCAAACATAAATGCCCAACTTCTAAAGCCAAATACAGATGCCTTTTGAATTAGACATATCGTTGTTTTACTCCAATTTTGGAATAACTGAGAATGTATTGTGTTCTGTATTGGATTCTCCATTCTCGTACCAACCATTTTCTATATACCGCAATATAGAATCTTAAGTTAGAAGGGATGTTAAGGGTCAATGAATCCAACTTTACATCATTGACAGGCAGATCGTTTGGCAAATTCTACCAAAACCAGTTCAACCAGCCGGACTCTTCCTCTTGTAAGAGTAGACTTGTGGAGGCAGAGACGGTAGCCATGACACGCTTGGAGGCTGCAGTGTGTTTTTGCTCCTAGGTAAGCACGCACCTAACAAGATAGCATCTTCTGACGACCTACTCTGTCTTTAGATCACTAATTATTTCTGTTTCCATTGCTTCAACATATACAAATAAATATTTCTTGAGTATCTGTTATGAGCCAGACAAGGAGATACAGCAGTGAACAAAAATTAATCCCTGCCAGAGTCATGGAATTTACCTTTTACTGGGGGAAGACAGTGTACTTCTTGTCATATCCTTAACAACTCTCATGCTAGCATATTACAATAAAATTGTTGAAAAGGCATCCTTATGGAGAATATACTCAGGGGAAGTGATTGATACCCATATTTCACTCACAACTATAATTCTGGGGGCCAAGACTAGTAGATGCATTATAGCTGCACAGAAGTAAGGATGAACCTTAGTAATACTATTGAGTGAATAAGGTGTGTTCCAGAAGATTACTGATAGCATGAATAGAAAAAATCAGAATATCTTTTTTTATAAAGCTAAATACAAGTAAAACTAAGAAACATACCTTTTAAGATATCCTTTTTCATAGAGCGATTTTTCTAAACCATACCTTTTAAGTATAATCAACCTGTATTTTTAAAAATGCCAAAGGAATCATAAACAAAAGATTGGGATAGTAGTTACCTCAGAATAACCACCATCAGAGAAGTGGAACAAAGGGATAGGAAAAGAGCACAAAGGTAAATGTGTGCTGTTATCAGTATTTCAGTTCTTGTATTGGGTATTGAGTTCATAAATCTTAATTAGTTAACCAAGCAATTAGAGTGTGTGATGAACCAAGAATTGTGAATAATCCAATGCTATCTACAGTAGATTAAAAAATTTTTTCTTCTTAAAAGTGACAGTTTTAAAATAGTTAAACATGACTAACATGACTTCTTGTCATTTTCTTAGTTCCAGGCTAAACATGCTAATTTCTTTTGGTTTTTACATATCTTTGTATAACTAAAACTCAACTTATTTCTTCCCAAACATTCTTTTCTTTGGCATTTCATGTTTTTGTTGATAATACCATCTTCCTCTGAGCCACTCAGGCTTGAGAATTTGGAGTTTATCTCTAAATCCTCCTTCTTCTTTTGTCTCCTCCAAATCCATTCAGTTTTCAATCCCTGTGCAGTCTATCTCCCCCATCCCCACCCTGTCTTCTCTGTTCCCACTGCCATCACTCTAGTTCAGGCCCTTATTCTTTCTCTCTTATAATATTGAAATAGCTCCCAACTACTGTCTCTGCTTCTAGCCTATCACCTCTCCCGTCCATTTTCAACTCTGCTGTCAGATTTATTCTTCCTTCATACTTTCATATTTCAAGGCATTCCTCTGCTCAAAACTTTTTAGTATCTACAGATAAAATCCAAACTCAACAGCTTGCTCCTCTAGACCATCTGCCCCCACCTATTTCCAATTTCCAACTATATTTTCTTTCTTTCTTTCCTCTTTTTTAAGAGACAGAGTCTTGCTCTGTTGCCCAGGCTAGAGTGCAGTGATATCATCATAGTCATCATAGCACACTACAACCTCAAATTCCTGGGCTCAATTGATCCTCCTGCCTCGGCCTCCCCAGTAGCTGGGATTACAAGCTCAAGCCACCACACCTGGCTAATTTTTAATTTTTTGTAGATAGGGGTCTTGCTATGTTACCTCGGCTGGTCTCTAACTCCTGGCCTCAAGCGATCCTCCCACCTCAGTCTCTCAAAGTACTGGGATTACAGGCATGAGCCACCATGCCCAGCCCTCCCAACTATATTTTCCACTATTCTCCTTTACCCATCATATAAATCAGCTAAACTATTAATTCACTTTTCTTTGTGAAGATCCTGTGACTCCCTGCCCCATCCTTATAGGAGATTTTCTTAAAGGGTAGTTCATTCACTGACATGAAAAATGGACTTGAAATAAGACAATTTGAGTTTACGATCACCAGCTGTAGGATCTTGGATGAGTCACTGAATTTCTCCAAGCACCTATGTCCTTATCTGCAAAAAGAAAAATCCAACTAAAAGAGTATCGTAAGGTTTGAATAAGAGTATATGTTTTTAAAATTCTTTGTAAAATATTGTTACATGTGATTAGTTCCTCCCATATGTCACGTATACCATATATTATATATTTAAAACAACTTGCAGACATGATGAGATAATGATAGCATAGTTATGTAGGAGATTGTCCTTGTTCTTAGAAGGTATGTGCTAAAGTATTTAGGGATAAACTATGAGTATTAACATTATGCTGTTTTAATAGCTCTGCTTCTCAAAGATTATCTTAAATGCCACTCTTATAAATTTTCATTTACCATCATCACCGCTTCCTCCATCTGAACCTGTCTTCTCTTTTTTGAATCTCAATAGCACTTTCACTATGCTTTACTGTATATGAGATCCACAGATATGTCCGTATGTATATTGTCAGAAGAGCTCTGCCTCATACAAGTCAGTTGAGAGCTCAGGAGGCCAGTAACATGTATAAGATGGGGAACTGTACATCTTTCCACCTTCCTTTATAATCATTTGAACACTTAGCACTCTGTTCCATGAGGAATATAAAAATGAATAAGATTTGGTCATTTAACTGGTATATGTTTTATTATAACCATGTATGTGTATATCCTCTTTTTCCTACTAAATTGTAAGGGTTTAGAGGACTGGGTTCCTGATCATTCCATCTTTGTATCTCCCTTCTTCAATTTAGTATGATGTTTTGAACATTATTAGTGTTCTATTATACTTGAGGACTGAATGAGGGACTGAAATTCATGATTAGAAAGTATTATTCACCCTTTTATATTCCATTCTTTGTGTAATCTCAATCTTATCTTTCAAGAACAGAATACTGGTGAAGTTTTTGGAAAGGTTTGAATCTGATAGGTGTTTAGAGGCTAATAACAAATATCAAATGCTACAGAATGCTTTGTGAGTTGGGTTCCCAGTCATCAATAATATGAGAAAATTGTCTCTCTTAACATCTGCATTTAAATTTTCGGCCTTAATGTTTCATGGATGTAGGCTTGTGCTTTAATTTATAAAGTTTCTGTATTTTAATTATGTCTAGATGAATGAAGTACATTTTCTTTACATGGCTCATTACCTACATTACATACTTTCATAAAATGTGAATCACTATTTTTCACTGGCCTATTTCTAGAACTGATCTATTACAGTTTTATATTAACTCCTCTAGATGGTTTATGAATTTTAAATATAGACCAGATCATAAATTCCCAGCCTCCTGTGGCCCAGTGAAGACGGTGTATGGGATCCGCGGATGTGCCCGTATGTGCATTGTCAGGAGAGCTCTGCCTCCTAGAGGTCAACTGAGGGCTTAGGAAGCCGGTAGCATGGATAAAATGAGGAAATAGACACCTTCTCACATTCCTTTATAATCATTTGAACCTCTATCACTGTGCTAGGTGCTGGGAGGAATATCAAAATGAATTGGGATGGATTCTTTTCTAAAAGAGTGATGAAAATGTAAAAAGATAATTATGTTACAGCATAGAAATAATACAGTACGTTCAGCTCTTATGTGCCAGACACTATGTACATTGCTGTTATATTTTAACGTTGTCAATATTTACAATAAGAGGGAGAGATACACACTATTATCTCCATTTTACTGATTAGAAAATTGAGGTTCAAAGAGATAAAGTAATTTGTCTATGGTTACACAACCAGTAGGGAGCTGGCATTTAAACCCAGATCTGTTTGACTCAAAAGTCAATTACAGGCTTTGAGCCATAGGAAGGAGGTATACACTGCTATGGAAGGTAAGATAGTGAGTTTAATCCCAACTTGCAGTTTTAGGGATAATTTCAAATGATTTTGATAGAAATTTGTCTGAAAGGTAAATATGTCATATACTTCCCTGATGTCTTTTTTAAAATTATTAAATATTTCAAGCATACAGAATAATGTAGAGAATAATATAATGAATATTCATGTATCTACTCCCCAGGTTTGCCATATATTAGTGTTTTATCCAATTGTCTTCAAATCTTTTTTTTTGTACCAGAACCTTGTAGACATACTTGAAGGTTTGTTTTGTACTCCTCCTAGATCCATTTTTTTCTCTCCCCTGAGGTAATCACTATCCTGATTTTAGTATTTGTTCTGAATTTGATCTTTTTGATTCCAATGCATAGAAAATAGAAAACAGCAGTGCCAAGGGTGGCATTGGATGGCAATTTTAGCACCTCCCCCCAATAATTTTCTGGTACCTGCCCATTTTTTGAAATAGGCAATTGTCATTTTTCTACGTTATGTAAAAGTGCAGTGAGAATGGTGTTTAAGCTCTCACTCTAACCAGCTTGCTGCCTCTCAGGCTCTCCAACACAAAAATCTTCGAGTCACTACTGACTGAAAATAATGCATACATTTCTTGATGTTGCTGTTTCAAACTATGAATGTTTTTTACAATTTTTAAAAATATTTACTTCATTGAAAATAAAGATAGGTATCTCATAATTTCTTCCCATAAACCAAGTAATTTCTGGGTTTTTTTTTCACACCTGTACAGGTATGTCATATATCACATATACCATATATTATATATTTGAGACAACTTGCAGACATCGTAAGATAATGATATTGTAGTTATGTAGGAGATTGTCCTTGTTCTTAGAAGGTATGTGCTAAAGTATTTAGGGATAAACTATGAGTATTAAGATTCTGCTATATTATACTATGATGGTATTTTTGATATTGTCAACTTGGCTAGGCTAAAGTCCCTAGCTTTTCAATCTTACACTAATCTAGGTGTTACAATGAAGGTATTTTGTGGATATGATTAAAGTTCGTAATCAGTTTGCTTTATTTATGGGAGATTATCCTACAGAATCTGGGTGGTCCTGATTCAACCAGTTGAAAGCCCTTCAAAGCAGGGTTGAGGCTTCCCCAGAGAAAAAGAAATTCTTCTTATGGTCAGAAGCTTCCATCCATGTCAGTGAGTTCCAGCCTGCTCTTACTGTTGGCCTGTTCTACAGATTTCAGACTTGCTAGCCAGATACCAAATTGCATAGGCCTGTAATAAACCTTTTAGTATATATCCCCTCCTGGTTCTGCTTTTCTGGTTGAACTCTGACTGATATGTACTATATTGAAAATTCTGGTGCAGTGTCTATTTCATTATTTCCTTCCTTCCTTCCTTCTTTAATATTAGGTATGTTGTTGGTATTATTATTCAGTAATTCAAAAACTATTATTTTGAGTTGTTTATCTCCTCTCTCACTATAAGGCTATTTTCATCTTCTAGTATATAACAGTATTGCACATAATAGGAACACCGCAAAACTGAATTAACAGTCTATATCCATCTCTCTCCACTTGTAATTCGTTAGTTCTAAATACAATGAGCTTACAAACCAGATGAGAAGTTTGTAAGGAAAGTGCATGAAGTATAGAATAAATAAGCTCTAAGTGAGAGTTGGAGGAACATAGTAAAGTGCATGAGCTTCTTTGCATCTGGCTCATAAATCTGAATTTTTGTCAAAAGTCACTTTAAAGTTTGTTAGATTCATTATGTAATTGGTTTCCTGAGAACCTGCTTTGTGCCAATCTGCTGCAAGGAGGCAGATGTATAAATGAGTAAAGACAACAAAGCATTCCAGGATCTGTGCTAGAGATATGCATGGGGTACTTCAAGGGACTGAAGGAGGCAGGGGATCACTTTATAACTCCAGTTACTGATTAAACATGTGAAACACTTCATTTTCAAAAGTGGTTTTAGATTCTGTAAAAGAAGAAAACTTCAACAAATCGAGTTTTAAAGATCTAATTGACTTTTAGTAGTGATTCATGAGCAAGACAGCATCCCATCTATGAAATAGAAAGGTGCTCTGTTGAGTTGAACAGAGGGGTGGACTTTATAGGTAGAAAGAGCTGAAGAAAGCAGAAACAGAACAAAAAGCATATGGCCATTTCAAAGTTACTTTCCTTGTATGGGAAAAAAAGCAGAGAGGACCTTTTTTTATCATGCTGGCTCAGGTTGACTGGGCCCCTTTTGATTGGTTGCTGTGAATCTCCTGTTTTTTGGGAAAATTGGTGTGTTTTTAAGTTCAGTTTGATTATGTGGCACCTAGCATTGGTGACTCCATTCTGGTTTGGTTTGGTTTGTTGGATTCTAATGCAGAAGCGTGGTCTTAAACGATGGCCTCTCATAAATTTTATTTAACTATTCCAAAGAAAATGAAAACCCATGATTACAGAATTACAGACACAAGAACTTGAGAGGTATACATGTTGTATCTCATCTTCTTTTAAATATGTGATTGAAGAGTGGTCTCCTCAAATTGTAACATATCCATCAGCACAGTATAATGGTTAAGCATACAGGATTTAAACTCATTTCTATTCTTGGCAAGACTGAGTGACATTGTAACATGCCATATTTTATTGACTCTAGGAAGGACTATTTATGGCTTAATGAGTTATTATAAGGTAAACACCTTTATAACCACCACGTAGGTCAAGAAGTAGAACTTTTTTAATCACCCTTAATCCCCTCAACTTGCACCACTCCAATTAATCTGCCTTCAAAGTAATCACTGCAGCAATCACTTTCTTGTATTTTTTAATATTTTTGTAATCCAAATGTGTATCCCTAGACACTATACTTTGGTCTTATCCAATTTTTTTAATAAATTTCATGTTTTTGAAATGTTTTTTAATCTAAGATTTCTCTCTATCCTTTTCTGTTCCTTACAGTTTGTCTGTGGAAGAATCCAGGGCGTTTGACCTGTAGAGTTTCCCATAGTCTGAATTTTATGATTACATACTTATGTTGCAGGCTTAACATGTTCCTGTGTCCTCCGTATTTCCTGAAAATTGACAGCTGGATTCAGAAGCTTGATCAGACAAGTTCGATCTCTTTGGCTTTTATTTCTTTGAAGATCCCCCCAAAATTTTTATGTGGGTCATATTTATCACTATTTTCCATAATTAGAAATTAAAACTAATAAATTTGAAAATATTTATGTAATGACTAATTCTAAAATAACAATAATAAACCCATTACAGGCTAATACAAATAATATTTTAAAATCATAAATAACCATATTGTGCAAAATGAAAAAAATGTCTGGTAAGAATGACATTATTTTACATTTTTTGCAAATCTCTTTAAAGTCTGGCCTAATAGAAGACAGCTGGATTATCATATCTGCTTTTACATTCAATCTGTTGCATTATGTTGTTTTATTTGAAGTATATGAAGAAAATCTGGCCTCATACAGATATGTAACTGGAAATATAAGGACCTCACAGATCTCCCAAAAGGATTCCGGGTCCTTTGATTACTCTATGAGAACCTCTGGGCAAGTCTATAAGTGGTTTTTAGTTTTTCGTCAAGAGGGACATGATGTCTCATTGCCCCTCTTTTTTTATGGAGATAGCAGCTATGGATGCTTAGTGTACAGATGCATTAATTCATTGGAGGTTGCAAAATGGTGATATTCTATCATTTCTTTTAAATTGTCATAATACTTTTATAAAATCTGCACCTACTCATTTAGTGGTTACTCACTGGAACAGTTAATATGGGAAAGATAGGATAAATGATTGATTCTTTTCTCTTACCATTTTTAAAGATAATGAATTGGTTCTCTATCATCATCCAGAGGTGACCAATTTGTTTTGAAAGTACCACTCTGGATTAATGGAATTAAATATATTTCATGTGTCCTAATCAATTGCTACTATCCTTTTTGACATTTATATTGCCCTATCTTTAGTTAGAGCCTCTCGAAGTTGTCTCCTGCATCCTGATAGTGAGGAAGCTAAGCCTTATCCTTTCTCCACGATTCAGCATCTCTGAAATAAGGGTGTGTTTTACAATTAGTAGAGTGTCATTTTTACTTGGCAACATTTATTTCTTTATAGTGACATATAAAAAATAGTGTATATAGTCAGTAGCATCTCAGATTTGGTGAAATATCTTAACACAATTAAGATTTATTTCTTGCTTAAAATGTGACTGAGGCATGTTAGGCATCCCTTCTCCATCTTGTCATATCATCTGAAACACTGGTCTCTAAGCTTACTATTGGCAGGGTTATAAAAAACCTGAGGATTGTACCAGGTGTTTTAAAGGTCTAGGCCCAAAATTGGTTTATATCACTTCTACCCAGCATTTCCCGTTAGATGAATTTAATCACATGATTACAATTTAAGTGCAAAAGATGCTGGGAAATGTAGTCTTCTTTTGTGCCTAGGAAAAAGTGGTGTGATAAGATCAGCAGTGCCTCTGCCACATTAAGTAATTTGCTTAACATCTGTGTCTCAGCTTCCTCATCAATAAAATGAGGATAATAACAAGACCTACTTTATAGATCTTTATAGGGTTATTACAGGATTGAATAAGCTAGTACATGTAAAATGTTTTGGACAGTACCTGACATATTAGAAGTGCTCAATAAATTTTACATATTAATAACAATATCACTTGAATAGCAATGTCTTAAAACATATCCCTAATTTGTTCCAGAAGTCTGAAGCATGGTTATTCCTTAAAAGGTATTCCTCAGAACATGCTCAGATTCAAGAAGCACAGAAGGCTTTGGCAGATGTATCTGTGCTCTAAACCAGTCCCTTAATGAGGCCATCTTTTTAAAATTCACCTTGGATTGTCAGGTCAGGAATAAAGATCTCCAGGAAGAAAACTAGTTGGTATTCATGCCTTGGTTTTTGTTTCTTCCTCAAGGAATCTAGTTCCATTTTTGTCTCTCTAAGATCCTCATGGATTGTTAGGTGTTTGGAGAGCTGTCTGCTTCTTGACTATTTGAGAATGCTTTTAAAAGTTTCCAGAAACTGCTGTTTGTTGATAAATCAGAATAATCAGAAAAAAGAGTATTAGCGAAACTGTAAAAGTAAGAACAAGATTTTATGCAGTGGTGCCAGCTGTCATCTCACTTAGGAACACACATCATAGATTTCAATGCTTTTCAGACATCTGCTAGCTTAGCCATATAAAACAGTCATTCTGTCAGCAAAGTCCTGGCAAAAGAGCTCCATTATTTCAGGAATCACATTCCCAGGCTTGCTGCCTGTGTCCTTCTCCATAGCTGTGGATATGGAGAAGTCACATAATATTCTCTTGCCAAATTAGCTTATGACCCAGTACTTATATATATGTTTTCTTACCCCATGGCTGGAATTCAAGCTTCTTTCTATGTTAGCTTAATATGTTGCACTAGATCAATGGTATCTGGTCACCCTCTCTATCTCCTAATCTGAGAAGAGTAGCCACTATCTAAATCCTTTCCCACGTGGATCATGACCACAAGTTGTCTCTAATCATCTGGTGCAGAGTCTTAGCTACTTCACCTAAATTTTTAGAATCCTCCAAGCTGAACTCATTCCTCATGACAATTATCTAAACCCTTAACATTTCAAGATTGAACCCAGATCTTGCAGTTTATTTCAAGCTGTTTGTCAGCTTTCACTTGAACCTAGAAACCATTGTTGTCATTTGAACTCTTTACCATCTGACGATTGAAACCAGACCCCAAGCTGGTCTTCCAAGCTTTTTAATGACAAGAGATTGAACCCAGACCTCATTCCTGACATCCAAACCTCTTACCATTTGAGGATTAAACTTATTCCCAAACATCGTCCAAACTCCATGCCATTTGGGGACCAAACTTTAGGTCTTAGAACTTTTATCTAAGTTCTTTACAGTTTCTGGACTTAACCCATGCCGCTCATATGTTATCAAAGCATTATGTCAATTCGAGATTGACTGCACACTACAAGGCGGACAGCCAAGCTCTTTAACAGTTAGATATTGAACCCAGACCTTATCGAGGATTGTCTTCCAAGTTTTGTGCCAGCTGGATTTTGAGCCCAGTCTGTGGCTGCCTTCCAATCTTCTTATTGATGGGGGAGAAACAGAGGTCCCCAAACCACTTTTTAAGTATTCTATCCCAAGGGATCAAACCTATCTGTGGTCATTATCCAACCTCTTTACCAGCTGTGGATTGGACTCGCCTGTCAAAAAGCAAGTGGAAAGATTGGTTGAAAGCCTATTTATCTTTTTCAGCTGCTAAAGATCTGGAATGATGATATTAGTAGCTCTGAGGAGCAGTATTTCTCAAAATGTGGCTTTCTACCGCCTGCATCAGAATCACCTGAGGCTGCTTATTAAAAAGATTTCTGGTCCCTATCCCAGATCTTCTGCCTCATAATTGTTAGGACTGTGGCCATGGAATCTGCATTTTTAGCAAGCATTCTAGCTGATTCCTATGCATACTAAAATTTGCAAGAGCCACTGCCCTTGTGCAAGGTCTCCCTTATCTGTTAGAGAACAATCCCAAATCTCCCAGCTGCCATGCAGCTGTTCACCAGCTGGGTCTAAAATGCAGGTTCTTATTAATATACTCTATCAGTGCATTACTTTATTAGCTTGGATGTGTAAGCCAAGTTTTTCCTGTTATTCAGTTGTGCTAGTTTATAGGATGGGGCTCATTCCCCTGGTTCAATAAATATGGGGGGGAGGGGAGTAAATTCATTTGTGGTACAGCACAGCCAACACTGCCACAGGGTTTTTATTTCCCGCTCAAAGAGGACCACCAATACAGTGCATTGCCTTGGGGGAAGCACACTAGCAGCCCCGAATGCATGTTCTTCAGGACTACACTGCCCTGCAAATATAGAAAGGCTAGTATGGCTTCTGTGAAGGTGAAAACTGGTTCTTCCCCAGCTTTCTTCCAGCAGACAAATTGGTCAAATTGGAATAGCAGGTGAGACACTAAATTTCTTGCTCACCCTATTTCTTCCTGCTCTCTTGCAACACCCCCTCATATAAAAAAATCAGAACTTTTACAAACATATTTTTTATAAGGAAATGCAGAGGAGTAGAGAATGAAAAACAAACAATGTAGATGCTAACATCTGGAGCAGACCAAATTAAGACATAAGAACTCATTACGGCAACAATTACTTACTAAGTCTGGGAAACTTAAACCTAAATCTGGGTTGAAATTTTTCAAGCATGCCTTAATATAAAAATAACTTGGGAAAAAATCTGCATGGACTGTTGTGAATCAAATTAAATTTCATCTCCACTATTGAAATGCATGGCCTTGCTTTCCTGTTGATTTTGAGGAGAGAATCATACTCTCTAGGGCTGAAATGTGTGTCTTTGCTTTTGACCAGGGGATGCTAAGTTAAAAAATATTTTAAACTATAGTCTTTTTCCCATATACAAGGTGGCCGTTTTATTTTTTAAAACTCTTGGTTAAAATGGAACTAAAATTCTCACAGTGTTGGGAGTTTTATTAATTAGCCTTGCTTATGTGTACGTGAGCACTTTTCCTGTAAGATTAGATTTAGTAGGTGTCAAACGTAATTCTTGTAAATTCTTCACCCTCTTTCCAAGAGGGTGTAACCTCTAAGGCTCAGTGTTCTGTCATTTAACCTGCTGCTTTCAAACTGAAGCCTTTTATAATATTTCTGAATCATAGATGTCTTTGCCCATTAGGTTGAAGAAGTCATGATGCTTACCTAAAATATTCCCCTCCTTCCCATTAGGTCCTGTTCTTTATCTTGCTTTCTTCTTTTTCTTCATCTTGTCCTCCTTTTCCTCCTCCCCCTCCTTTCCATTACACTTATTATTATCATTTTCTGTCTTCCCCACTAGAATATAATCTCCATTAGGACAGGGACTGCATCTGTCTCATTCACTGCAATTTCCTTGTGCCTGGTGCATAGTAGACAATAATGTTTATGGACTAACTGCCTGACTGCCTGACTGAATAAATGAATGAACGAATGAGAACAGCCAGAAAACAAACAAGTAACCTTAAAAATTCCCAGTGGTATTGGAGAAAAGTGAAAGGTAAAAATTTCATAAGTTAAGGTGTTGTTAAAAAATTATTTTGAAAATATAATATAGCTCTGATATTAAAGGCTGGATTATTTTTGTTTTGGGCTTTTTAAAAATTCACTTTAAAAATATTTTTTTAGAGACAGGGTCTCACTACATTGCCCAGGCTAGAGTGCAGTGGCCCAATCATAACTCACTGTAACCCCAAACTCCTAAGCTCAAGTGATCCTCCTGCCTCACTCCCCTAAGTAGATAGGACTACAGGTATGCACCACCACACTGGACTAATTTTTTATAAGTAGTTTTAGAGATGGGAGTTGTGGTGGGGAGTTACGAGGGGATTGTCTTCACTATTTTGCTCAAGCTGGTCTCAAACTCCTGGCCTCAAGCGATCCTCCCACATCGTCATCCCAAAGTGCTAGGATTACATGCGTGAGCTACTACACCTGGCCTTATTTCACTTTTTAAAAAACTTTATTTTTAATTGTGGTAAAATATATGTAATACTCACTTTTAAGTGTACAGTTCATGGGTATTAAGTACATTCACATTGTTGTGCAACTATCACCATCATCCATCTCCTTAACTTTTTCATCTCTGAAAACTGAAACTCTTTACCCATTAAACAATAATGCTTCATTCTCTCCTCCCCTTATCCTCTGTCAACCACCATTCTTCTTTCTACCTCTATGACTTTGACTACTCTAAATAGCTCACAGGAGTGGAATCATACAGTATTTATCCTTTTGTGACTGGCTTATTTCACTTAGCATAATGTCTTTAAAGTTTATCTATGTTGTAGCATGGGCAGAATTTTCTTCCTTTTTAAGGCCAAACAATATGCCATTGTTTGTATACCACATTTTAAGAGTCTCATACTCTACCGACTGAGCTAGCCAGCTGGTCAGTGTATACCACATTTTGTTTATTCACCCATCTGATAATGGCATTTGGGTTGCTTCTACATTTTATCTATTGCGAATGATGCTGCTGTAAATGAATGTACAAATATCTATTAAATGCCCCTGCTCTCAGTTCTTTGGGTATATACTAAAAAATGAAATTGCTGGATCATATGGTAATTCTAATTTTAACTTTTTGAGGCACCACCATACTGTTTTCCATAGCTGCGGTATCATTTTATATTCCCGCCAGCAGCACACAAGGGTTTAAATTTCTCCATACTCTCACCAGCCAACACTTATCTTCTGGGGTATTTGTTTGTTTGTTTTTTATAATAGCCATCCTAATGGATATGAAGTGGTGTCTCATTGTGTTTTTGATTTGCACTTCTTTAATGACTAGTAATGTTGAGCATCTTTTCATGTGCTTATTGACCATTTGTATATCTTTGGAAAAAATCTATTCAAATCCTTTGCCCATTTTCGAATTGTATTTTTTGTTGTTGTTGCTGTTGAGTTTTAGGAATGCATGAGGTTTTATTCATGAGAATGTATCAAAGTTAATACAGAAAGCAGGACGATATAGCACAAATAATATGTGCCAGGAATCAGATGATTATGAGTTCTAGCCAGGCTCTACACTTACTTAGCCTTGTGTCTTTGGAAAAATTCTTTATTCTTTCCAAAATTCAGCACCCTTGAAATTTTCACTCTGCTTACTTTTCGTGGTTGTGGGCATACAATAAGACAATATACATGAACATTATTTGAAAACTAGAAAGCCTATGCAAAGAGGAAGCAGTGTGTATTAGTTAAGGTCCTACAGAGAAACAGAACTAATAGGGTTTGTGTGTGTGTGTGTGTGTGTGTGTGTGTGTGTGTGTGTGTGTAGAGAGAGAGAGAAAGAGAGAGAGAGGGAGAGAGATAGAGAGACAGAGATTTATTTTAAGGAATTAGCTCATGTGATTGTAAGGCTGGCAACTCCAAATCTACAGGGTAGGTTGGCAGGCAGGACTACTCAGGGAAGAGTTGAGTTTGAGTTCAAAGGCAGTCTGCTGGCAGAATTCCTCTCTTTACCTAAGAAGGCCAGTCTTTTTTTTTCCTGTTGAGGCCTTCAACTGATTAGATGAGGCTCACCCACATTATAGAGGGTAATCTGCTTTACTCAAGGTCTACTGATTTAAATGTTAATCTCATCTAAAAAAACCTTCACAGAAACATCTAGAATAATGTTTGATTGAATAGCTAGGTTCATGGTCTAGCCAAGTTAATGCATAAAATTAACTATCACGTGGTGATAAGAGTGGGCAGATAATTCCTTGGTGGTACCACTGCCCCAACAATCTTAAAGCAGGTTTTAACTATAAACTTTTACCACATAAAATATGGAACTCATCTACCCTTTCATCTCCCCAGTCTTTTAACTATCTTACTTAATAACTACCATTACTGTTTCTCCTTTGTAACCAAATTTAAGCTCTCCTTCTCTAAGCATCTTTCTGCCCTTTTCTGTCAAAAGCTGTTATGGTTTTCTACTACTGCATGACAAGCCGTTCTCCCAAACCTAGTGTATAAAACAATTATTTAGCTCATAAGTTTTCAATTTGTGCAATGCTTGACAAGGAAGGCTCATCTCTGCTCCACGTGGTATCATCCAGCTAGGCAGCTGAACCTGGGAGCTGGTGGATCCACTTCCAACATGGTTGACTCACATGGCTGGTAAGTTGGTGCTAGCAGAATGCCTGCTGGGACTGAAGGTGAGGAACCTCATTTCCTCTCCACATGGGTCTCTTTGGGAGATATTTGTCTTTCTCATGGCATGATGTCTAGATACTAAGAGCAAGCATTACAAAAGACAAGAAGTGGAAACTGCCAGTTTATTAAGAAGCCTGGTCCTAGAAACTAGCACATTGTCATTCCTGGAATATTCTATTGGCCAAGTAGTCACAGAGTCCAGATTAAACGGAGGAGATATAGACCCCCACTATATGGAAGGAGTGTCAAAGAATTTGATACCATGTTTTAAATCTGCCACAAAGGTACTTCCACAAACCCCACTATTGAATTTTTCTTCTACCCTCTTTTCAGTGTTGCTATTTTAAATTAAAATTGTATACAGTGTTTTAAAATGAATGTAAAAAAACATTAGAAATAGAGTCAGTTTTTGTCGTCCCTACATAATACAGACACTTAAAATCCTTCAGAGTTTTCTCATGTATTCATTCACCAAATATTTATTGAGCATTTGCTAGGTACTTGGCACTATTCTAAAGACTTGGAATGCATGGTGAACAAAAAGACAAGGGCTTTGTATTATGTGGAGCATACATATTAGTGAGTAAATAAATACATGAAAATCAAATGATGATAGATGCTATGCAGAGAATTAGACTACAATGATGTGTTAAATGACTGCAAATGAATGCTTTCAGCTGCAAGTAACAGCTGAATTTAATTAAGAGCAATTTAAATAATGAGGAGTCTGGAAGTAGGGTGGTTCTGGCTGGTTAATTTAGTGGTCAGAGACATCATCAAGAACCCAGGTGCTTTCCATCTTTCCCCTCTCATAGTCATAAAATGGCTGCAGCTGTCTGGCACTGCACACATTCATGACTATGTCCAACAATGAAGAGGCAAAAGGAAGAGTGTGTGTAAATCTTCTCTTTTCCTTTTGCATAAATGAGAGAAATTTTCTCAGAAGTAGTTTTCTCTCAGGTCTTATTGGCTAGAATTGCGTCACATGCCCATGCTTAAACCAATTCTAGCCAATGGACCACTATAACCACTTAGATCAATTAGGATTCACCCCCTGGGGGATGGAGCCTGTCTCCCTGCAAGCACCAGTCTTCTCAGAGAAGAGTAAATAAAATTGGGGATTTGTAAGCAAAGAAGGAAGAAAAACTGGCTTCAACTTCAGTGACTAAATTGGGAGGTCAGGGAAGGCTTCTCTTACGTAAGTGTTACTTAAGCTGAAATGTGAATGACAGGAAGGAGCTAGCTTTGCTCAAGGAAAAGGAAACACTTAAGGACCTTTATAATTGGCATCTTACCTAGTTCTCCAGCCTTTTCTCAAATAATTATCCAGATTTCCATCCCAGCCTTTGTTTATGACATTACCTCTGGCCATGTGCTCTTCTGTCCTTTCTTTCATCATAGTAGTGCCTTTTTTGTCCCAGAAAGCTCAGCTCATGCATTATTTCTCCAGGAGAGCCTTTTTTGCCTCTCCCCACTTCATATACATCCAAAAACCAAATGAAACCTTTTTGGATTGGTAAATTCTAAAGAACCATGGATCTTTCTTTTGTTGTAGTTATTAGTAGCATAGCAGGGCTTTTTGGGGGGTATGATTACTTGTGCGACTCCTACTATACCATTGGCTGCAAGAACACAGATACCATATGCATTTTTCTTAATGTTATATCCGTAGTGACTAGCACATTGTCTGACACACAGTAGATGCTTGCTAAATGTTTGTTGAGTGAATGAAAGGGAAGGAGGGAGAAAGGGAGGAAGGGAACTTCTACCCTTGAGAAACATACAAGCTACTGAGGAAGATGGAGAAATAAGCAAATAATTTCACTGAGGCCTGCCACATGCTATAGCAGAAGTAAGATATGAAAAGGGTTTTAAGAGTAGAAGCTTTGTAGTATAGTTTGAAGTCTGGTAATGTGATGTCTCCACATTTGTTCTTTTGCTTAAGATTGCTTTGGCTGTTCTGGCTTTTTTGTTTGTTTGGGGGTTTTGTTTTTTGCTTTGCTTTGGTTTGTTTGTCTTACGATCATGTCATTTAAGGGGATTATGTTAACCATTTGGGTTTAGCCACACTATCAGAGCCTTTCTCAGTCACAAAATCCCAAGTGCTCTCCTCTTATCTTCATTCCTTCCTTCCTTCATTTAAAGAGGCACATGAGGATGTTATATTATACAAATATTTGTTTCATGAATTAAAATCTATTTAATAATTTACAAAAAGAGTAGAAGCAACAACTACCTCTGAGTTGGAGTTTTCTCGAAAACAAAGCAGACTCATAAAGTGGTTTTGATATTCTAGACAACTCACGTAATTTAATTCTGTCCTCAAGTGGACAAAGTGAATAGTTTAAAGGAATAAAATAATTTTAGTATGAGAAGCAGAATGTGACTAAACCTTTATCTGTTTTATAGAATCATAAAATATTAGAAATGAGTTGGATTTCTGAAGTCGTCTAAAGATTAATTCCATCATTTTAAAGATAAGGTAAATGAAGTGACCTTTCTTAACCTAGAAAGCTCTCTATGATGGGAAGAGACAGTACACACACAAAATCTTCAAGTACCACAGGAAGTAAAAAATGAAAAATTTTTCTGAGTTATTTTAATAACATTTTAATGAATTAAAAACATACATGCAGAAAAGTGTGCACAGCTGGATGTGTGAATAGCTGGATGCCTTTTTATGGTGAACACACTTGTGTAACCGCCACCCAGCTCAGGAAATAGATCATTACCAGCACTAAAAAGGTCTCCCCATGACCATTCCCACTCACTAACCTTAATCTCCTCTTTGAAGATAAGCACTGTTCTGACTTTAAAAATCACAAATTTTGCCTGCTTTTTCATTTTACGTATATAGAATCATAGAGTATGTACTTTTAAGTTTGGCTTCTTTTACATTTTTGTGAGATTCATGAGCATTGTTCCATATAGCTATAGTTTTTTCATTATAATTGCTATACTGTATTCTGAATATATCAAGTTTATTTATTCTGTCTATTGTTGATAAACATTTGGGTTATTTCCAGTTTGGGCCTATTAAAAAGAGGACTTTCAAACAAGAATGTCTAGAGACATTTTGTTTTTTGGTGAACCCATGTTCACATTTCTGTTGGATATGTGCCTAGGAATGAAATTGCCATGTCATAGGATAGATAGGGTTTTAGTTATTGCCTAACAGTTTTCCAATGTAATTTTCTAATTTACACACCCAATAGTTCTTCCAGTTTTTCTATATCCTTACACACACTTGGTATTGATGTTATTTTTTATTGTAGCTGTCCTGGTGGGTGCATATGTAGTGGTATCTTATTGTATTTCCTGTATGAAATGCTTACTTATGTGGATCCTGTTTTACTCTTCTACATGTGGCTATCCAGTTTTCCCAGCACCATTTATTTAAGAAGGATTCTTTTCCCCAGTGTATGTTTTTGTCTGCTTTGTGAAAGATTAGATGGCTATATGAGGATGGTTTCATATCTGGGTTCTCAGTTCTGTTCCATTGGTCTATGTCCCTGTGCTTGTGCCAGTACCATGTTGTTTTAATTACTATAGCCTTGTAGTATAGTTTGAAGTCTGGTAAATTGATGCCTCCCAATTTGTTCTTTTTGCTTAAGATTGCTTTTGCTATATTGGGTCTTCTCTGGTTCCATACAAAGCATAGAATTATTTTTTCTATGTCTGTGAAAATGATGTTGGTGTTTTAATAGGGATTGCATTGAATCTGTAGATCACTTTGGGTAGTATAGACATTTTAACAATGTTGATTCTGCTGACCCATGAGCATGGTATGGTTTTCCACCTATTTATGTCCTCTGCTTATATTTTATTTTTTTATTGTTCAATTCAAGATATTTTCTAATTTCCCTTTTGAACTATTCCTTGACCTGTGGATTATTTGAAAGAATGTTGCATTATTTCTGGTTATCTTTCAAAATCTTTTTCATTTAATTCCACTGTTGAGAACATACTCTTCAATCCTTTCCAATCTATTAAGATTTGCCTTGTAACCCTGCATGTGCTCTACTTTGGCAAATGTTGATTGAAAAGCATGCTTTTTTCTATTTGGAATTCTATAAATATTGATTAGGTGAATTTTGCTGATTACATTATTTAAATCTAATATATTCTTGTTGACAGTTTCCATCTGCTTCTGAAGGTTACCATTAGAGGTGTGCTAAAATATCCCACTGTGATTTATGGACTTGATTATATATGCTGTTAGTTTTTTTAAATATATATTTTAAGGCTATGTTTTTATGAACATGAAAATTTAGATTTATTATATCTTCTTGGTGGATTTACCCTTTTAATAATTATTTGTCTTTATCTATAGTAATTTATATTTTTATTACTACTGTAACAAATCACCATAAATTTAATGGCTTTAAACAACACAAATTTATTATCTTATACTTCTGGAAATCAGAAGTCTAATAATAGGTCTCCCAGAGCTGTGTTCCTTCTAGAGGATCCAGGAGAGAGTGTTTTCCTTGATGTTTTAGGTTCCAGAGGCTGACTAAATCCTTTGGCTTATGGTTGGTTCCCTTCTTCCATCCTCAAGTGCAGCACCATAACATATTCAAATCTCTTTCTTTCTGTCTCTCTGCTACTTTTGTCACATTGCCTCCTAACTTTGACTTATCTTGTATCCCTTTTACAAAGAGACTTATAATTATATCTCAGGCCCACCTGGATAATCCAGGGTAATCTCCCCATCTCAAGATTCTCAACTTGATCACATCTCAAAATCCCTTTTACCATTCATAAGATCCAGGGAATTAGGACGTGAACATTTTGGCTGGGAGAGGGGAGCCATTATTCGGCCTACCACATGATCTTTAAATTTTCATCATATGACAGAAATATTTAATATATAGGTATACACACTTTCTTTGGTTAGTGTTTGCATAGCATTTTTCCCCATCCCATTACTTTTATTCTTTCCCTATCCATATAAATTTTATCTCTTTTTTATTAATATATGGTGGGTTTTATTTTTTTGCCTGGTTGACAATCTTTGTCTTTTAATTTGAGTTCCTAGTCTATTTCCATTAAATGCTGTTACTGTTATATTTGGGTTTGCATCTACACCTTATTGATTTTCTAATCATCCTCTTTTGTGTTCATTTCTTTTCTTTAAATTTTAAAACTCATAATGCGTATTTCATCTTCCCTCTATTAGCTGTTTTTTTTAAACATTATTTTATGTGTTTTAGTGATTATCCCTGAAATTATAGCATGTATTCTTATTAGAGTATGATATTGTTAAGCAAAAAAAGATTGACATGAAGGTCAGGAAATAGCATTTACTTGGTAAACAAAGAAATGCAATTCATGTACCCTGAGTCAGGGCAGCTCTGAATAGAGTCACACAAGGCAAGCACAGGAGAAGTGTTTTATGGGGGAATTTCCACAAAAAGTTGTTTTCTCAAGCGGTTCATTGGCTGGGCAGAAATCCTAAATTGCAAACACATTCTGATTGGTTAGATAGTTAGGGCACTCCCAGCTGAGAGATGTTGAAAACCAGCAGATACTGACTTCATTTGTTTATCCGAGTCTTTTTTGGAACATTTCCTGGTTTGACCTTTAGCAGGTATGAGTGCAATCCTCTCACAATCTCCCAACTCTACTTTAAAGTCTTTTCTTTTACAAGATCAATTGTAATTTTATAATTTACTGGACAATGCAAGGACCGTAAAATACTTTAAACCTATTTATCCACTTCCCATCTTTTGTGCTGCTGTTGCTGTTTGCTTTACTACTTTGTAAATTTTGAAGCCCATACTCCCAGAAGGGAGTGAACAAAAGCTGGAACCCATGGGGCACGTTTGCATCTGTCGAGAACCACTTTCGACCATAAAATAAACTTTTAAATTTTAATGGCTGCTGCTTACCATCTGCCTTTCAAATCTTAAATACATTCTTTTTTGGCCAGCTGTAACCCAGAACTATATGGGACACAGGATTTGGAGAACTGTAGTTCCCAGTGTAACCAAGTTGGCATAACACAAACCATCACACTCTGAATGTCATTTTCCTCCATATATACTTACTTTGCTTCTAGCATTCAGAGTAGTAGTAGGGGCCAATTACATTAATCCAGGTTGGAACCAAGCTGACTTGAAGCTTGTTTCTGTCTTTGTGAGGACTATTTTATCTCTGGTTCATTCTTATTCCTAAATTGCATCCTTTCATGGTCCCAAAAGGAAGCTCAGGAAATTTATCAGTGCATTTCCTCCTAAACTACAAGTACTGTATTTATATCTCAGCACTGTCAGACTGCTGAAAACTGTGCTCAGTGTTTTAGCCTTTTAGCTACTGCTTTCTCCTAGACTATTCAGCCCCTTGGCTCTGCACTGCATGTGAATCAGCAAATACTTTGAAGGGAAAGCCATGAAAGAATATTCAGCTGACCTCAATTAGGGACTCTTTCATAGATCTACCTCTTACAACTCGACTATCTTGGCAACTCCATGATGACTTCAAACTGATTTTTTATTTTTATTTTATTCATTTGTTTATTTATTTTAAATCCAATTTTTCTAGTTATTCTCAGTAGTAAGATTGGTCTGATACAGCATGACTCTTCATAACCAAGAATGAAAATCTCCGAGTTATTTTTAAATTAATCAGCCACAATGTATAACATAATACCAAATTATATTGGGTGATGAAGAGGAAAAGGCAGAGATAACATTAAGAAACAGTAAATAATGCTTATTTTATTGTCTGACTTCCCTATTGCTGAAGAGAATTGTCTGTCATAGTTAAATAAATCTTTGTGGCTTCTCACCACAGAGTATCATAATACATGGAGTTGCCCAAATGACAAGCAGGTCATAAATTGCAGTTTGGTATGTCTGCCCTTAAAGGCTTCCTTAATTGGTTGTTTTCTCTGTCTCCTTAGTAAGTGTTGCCTTTCCCTTTGGAGAGACAGTCGGGTGGGTCTGCAATTGTGCTTCACTTCACCTGCTTGTGTTGTTGTCTTTTTAAGGGGTCCCAAAGTCATTTTTTGATAGATTTATTAGCCTGATCATAGTCATATCTTCTAAATTTGATGAAAGTTCTTGTGGTCATTTTTACTTGATGTGGAACAGAGAAATAAACAATTACATTTATATAGATTGGATCTGTATAATATACAAAAATACTGGTAGAACTAGTAAGTGACTTTAGCTAGATTGTAGGCTATAAAGTCAATATACAAAAATCTACTATATTTCTATATGCTAGCCATGAACAACTGGAAAATAAAATTTTAGCAAAGATTTTTTCAATAGCATCAAAAACAAAAGCTTAGTAATAAATTTGATAAATTGGATCTGTGAAAATTTACTAATTTTGTTAACATTTATAAGGGAGTAGTGAAAAGGGAAAGGCCTTTTGGGTAAAATAAATTCAAATGCTGGCTCCACCATTTACTAGCAGGGTAACCCTCAGATAAGGTGTTTAGCCTCTCTAGACTTCAGGTTCCCTTTTT
Source organism: Indri indri (assembly GCA_004363605.1). Taxonomy (NCBI): domain Eukaryota; kingdom Metazoa; phylum Chordata; class Mammalia; order Primates; family Indriidae; genus Indri; species Indri indri. Next base: position 29,055 of record RJWJ010018171.1, read on the forward strand.
TGAAATGAGAATAACAGAAATTACCTCAAGAGGTTGAAATGAGTTAACATATTTAACACTTAGCAGTTGCTTAATAAATGTCAGTAGTCTCTTTTCTCTTTGCATAACAATATAAGGACCGTGTTCTACTTCCGAGTTTAAAATGTTTGACTGAAAATCTGGCCAAATTAGTTATCTTAACTTTCTCAAGATACTAGTTGATTGAAGCAAAAACATATTGAAAGAAAGAGTATCATTAGAAAATATAATGAACATAACCATTTGTTAATTAATTCAAAACACAAAGGGCAGGGAACTGCCATACTGGAAAATACTGCCTTATAAATGCTGATAGTAACAAATAAGATAATTTATGAAGAGATAGTAATTTGGAACCCATGGGATAAAATAAAGGATTTTCTATTTTAATAAAAATATCTAATAAAAATTATTTAATTATTTTAGGGCACTTATTATTCCTTAGGAGAAATGATAACTTTTTTATATCCCTTAACTTTGTCAGACCCATAGAGAATCAGCTCAACACAAAAATGTATTATTGTAGCATTGTTTCAAAGTACCTAACTTATTTTTAGTTGTCAATTGATTACAGGAAAGGTGACTGAAAAATGCAGCATGAGCACAGGACCAGATATAATAGAGCTCACAAAAGGTCATTGCATCAAGAAATCATCTGGCTTCTTCTGATGATTATGAGAGGACCTGTGGCTGTGAGGGGAAAGCAACCATTTTTAGAACTATAGCTACTACGTATTGAGTCCTTACTAGGAGAAACTGTGTGTGTGTGTGTGTGTGTGTGTGGGTGTGTGTGTGTGTGTTTGTGTGTGTGTGTGTGTGTGTGTGTGTGTGATTTACCTCTCAACAATCCTGCAAAGCATTTTCCAGTTGATAAAAATGAGGCATAGAGAAGCAGAGCAAATTAGCCTAGGCTGTAGCTGGTTAGCAGTGGAGTTGGGACCTAGTCCCAGACTGATTGATTCCAGAACCTATGTCCTTAAACATTATATTCTACTCTTGCATAACATTGCCTTAATTTATCTGGTTCTATCCAACCTTTGGTGGTAGGGCCACTTTTTTACATAGATGGAGAAGGCAATGATTTTAGGGATTCTAAGATCAGCAATTCCTACTCAACTTCACAATGTTTTTGAGCCCGTGAATTGAAGTTTCTTGTTAAGGTGAGCATGGTCAAGCTAATGACTGAGACACTACCTAAAAAAGAGACATCCTTCTTGTACCTATAGGATTTAGTTTAAAGACCCAAAATGATAGATTACCTATAACTTCTAATTTATAGGAAGAAAAATTTGAAGTTCTAGTCATGAGTCTTTGATCCAGGTTTGAGGTGAGGTGGCCCAAGTCTTGCCATGAATGATATCTATTTTAGTTGTTTACCTGTTCATAAGAATGATAGATCAGAAAGCAGGTTTCCTGGGAGAAAGGAAAGCAAGCAAGGTCATTGGAGGTAATAGAAATATCCTTGTGGTAAGGGGAAGTAAACAGAATTGGGGAGCTAGAGAAAGCCAAGACTGACAATTCTTTCATGTTCTGGGATCTCTTTATCATGCGTTTGGCCCCATGGAGCCTATAGAGAATATCTGTCTGAGAGCCCAAATGAGGTTTGTTTCATGCCCTGCTGCTGTGACTCACTGAAAATAGGAATCACCTGCAGTGGCACAAATTCTTGGGGTTTCCCACCCAAACCTACTGAATGAGAATTTTTAGGAGAGAAGCTTATTTATCTATGTATTTAACAAGTGTTTAAGCCCAACAAAAGAAAATTTAAGGTGATTGTCATTATCAAAGAAGTTGAACAATATCACTTAAAATCTGTGCTGTTCCCTATGGTAGCCACTAGCCACATGTGGCTATTGAGTGCTTGAAATGTGGCCAGTGCCACATGTCAAAATGATAATATTTGGATTTATTGGGCTAAAGAAAATGTATTGTTAAAATTAATTCTATGTTTTCTTCTTTTTTTACTATTTAAAATAAGACTATAAAAGAATTTTTAAATTATGTATGTGCCTTGTATATATTTGCTTTTCTGGGTATTGCTGCTTTTGAGAGTACAGAACAGGCTAACATATTCCTCAAATATGGTTCATGGACCACCTGCATCAGACTCACTGGAGGTAGCTTGGTAGATTCCTGGTTACCAGCCCAGGAATCTCTGAGAATGTGTCTCAGAAATCTGTATTTTTGACAGGTGTTCACAGGTGATTCCTATATACAGTAAAGTTTGAGAATTCCTGGAGAAGTCCTTTATTCCTGTCTTTCCCATTTCCAAATCACAGGAATCAGAAAAATTCAAGTTAAGTCAGAATCACCCCCAGATAATCTTCTATGGGTAACTCCTAATTCATTTATCATTCTCCCTGAACAATATTCCATATGGATTGAGGAGGAGCAAGGATAGCCCATAAGAAATTTGTCCTGTGGTTGAAACCTGTCTGATATAAATACAGCATTTTCTCTTGCTATTGTTGAATAGATTTGTGAGAAAGAACCACACTAATCAAATGAAAGTGGCAGGGGCTTTATTAGTAGCAGACAAAGTAGATTTCATAACAGGGGATATTACCATGGGAAAAGATATACTGCATTATGATAAAGGGGTTGATTCACCAAAAAAAAAAAAAAAAAAAAAAAAAAAAGCAATGCTAAATGCGTAAGTACCTAATAATAGAGATTCAAAATACATGAAGCAACAATAAGAATGGAAATCTACCACAAATCTCAATCCTCTCAATAAATGTGAATGGCCTGAACTGTCCTCTGAAAAGATACAGGCTGGCAGAGTGGATAAAAATCCACAAGCCTAGTATCTGCTGTCTTCAGGAAACGCATCTAAACCACAAAGATGCCTTCAGACTAAAGGTCAAGGGATGGAAAACTATCATCCAG
>RJWJ010018172.1:0-31960 GCA_004363605.1 Indri indri
TGTTTGATTTTTTCTTGCTAATTTTCCTGAGTTCTAAGTAGATTCTAGTTATCAGCCCTTTATCAGATTTGTAGCATGCAAAAATTTTCTCCCATTCTGTAGGTTGTCTGTTTGCTCTTGTGACAATTTCCTTGGCTGTGCAGAAGCTTTTTAATTTGATCAGGTCCCATTTATTTATTTTGGTTGTTGCTGTGATTGAGAAGAATTATTTAGAAATGGGAGATCATCAACATCATCTGAAGAACTTTTTCAAATGATATATTCTCATTACACCCCATCCAAACTTGTGAAAACAAAGGCCAAGTGGAAAGCCTAGATTTCAGGTCTTGTTAAGGTATAATGAGGCCCTTCAGCAAATCTTCCAGGGTGGTGTCAGAGTAGGCCAAGTAAGATGCTGGGACTTTTACCCCTGCTAAATGGTAACAAGCCCCTACCCACCTGCAAAGTTCATGGACACTGAATTTCTACCTCCATCCTGCTGTAATGAGGTGCCTCCCCACCTTTCTGGGGTGGTGTCAGAAAAGACTTTCACCTTTGCCCTGCAATAATAAGGCCATCCCTTCACAATGTCAATGGACATCATATGCAGAGCCAGAATTCTCATGCCCCAGGCAGTAATGAGGAATTCCCCCAATCTAGTGTCAATGGAGGCCATGTGGGGAACCTGGATTTCTACCTCCATCTGTCAGTAATGAAGGATGCTCCCTGCTTCCCCTGCTGGAGTACTATCAAAAAAGCCCAGCTAAATAGAAGGTTTAAATAAGATCCAAAATCTCATAACATAAAATTAAAATGTCCAAATGTCAATCAAAAATCACTCATCATACCAAGAACCAAAATGATCTCAAATTAAATGAAAAACTAAAATCAACAGAAGCCAACATTAAGATGCCAGAGATGCTAGAAATATCTGATAAAAAATTTAAAGCAGCCATAAAAATGCTTTAATGAGCAATTATGGGCATGCTTGAAACAAATGAAAAAATAGAAATCCTCAGAAAAAATTAGAAAGTTTCAACAAAAAATAGAATATATAAAGAAGAAACAAACGGAAATTTTAGAACTGAGAAACACAATAACTAAAATGAAAAGCTCAGTGGATAAGCTCAACTGCATTATGGATGAGACAAAGGAAATCATCAGTGAATTGGAAGAAAAAACAAGAGAAATTACAAATTTCAACAGCACCGAGAAAATAAATATTAAAAAATGAACAGTCTCTCAGGAACCTGTGAGACTATAACAAAAGATCTAACTTTCATGTCATTGGAGTCCCAGAAGAGGGCAAGGTGGAAAAAGTATTTGAAGAAAAAACCCCTTGCCTATAAGAAACAAGAATTAAAATGACAGTAGATCTCTCATTAGAAACTGTAGAAACCAGAAGTAAATGGTGAAATATTTTTCAGGTGATGAGAAAAAAAAGAAAGAAAGAAAGAACTGTGAACCCAGAATCCTATACTCAGTGAAAATATACTTTAGGAATGAAGGAGAAATCAAGACATTTTCAGATGAGGAAAAACTAAAAGATTTCTCACCAAGAGATTGCTAAATAAAAATGAAATATTATAGTAAAATAAGGAACCTAGAACATCAAGATGGACTAAAAAATATCAGAAAATAAAATAGGATTTCCATCTCCTTTTGCATTTTGAAAATTATGTTTGATGTTTGAAGCAAAATTATAGCATTGTCTGATGTGGTTCTAAATGTATTTAGAGGAAATACTGAAGGCAATTATATTATAAATTGGGAGAGTAAAGGGACATAAAGTGTGATAAGGTTTCTATATTTCATTCAAATACACACATATGCATCCTCCAAGGATACATAGCAATCCTAAAAGGGTATAAATATACAAACAAACAGAATCGCAAATTTTAGGAAGCAAGAACTGATATAATTGAAAGAGGAAATAGACAAATTATTGTTGGAAAATTTATCACCCCTCTCCTGGCAATTGATAGAACATTGAAAGAGAGAATTAGAAAGAGTATAGAATAACTCAATAATACTATAATCTAATAGAATCTAATTGGCATTTATGGAACACTCCAGCCAACAACAGGAAAGTGCACATATTTTTTACAGGTTTCTGTGCAACATATACCAGATAGATTATATTCTGGGACAAAAAAAGAGAACTAAACAAATATAAAAATTTGAAATCATGCAGAGTGTATTCTCTGAACATAATAGAATGAAACTAAAAATCAATAACAATAATAACAGGTAAATCTCCAGATACTTGAAAATAAACAACACATGTTTAAATAATGCATATGTCTAAGAGGAAGTCTCAAAGGGTAATAAAATATATAATGAACTGAATTAAAATGAAAGTACAAATACTGAAATTTGTAAGAAAGTAATAGTGCTAAATGCTTACTTTAAAAAAGAGGCAAAGGGGGTGATGTCCCCAAGATGACTGACTAGCATCACCTGGCACTCCTTCCTCCTCACAAAAAGTGACCAAAACAACAAATAAACACCTACATTTCCATCAGAGTGACTGAGATAGGACATTGGAGAGCACCAGGGAAGCAGTGAAATCCCTGTGATGTATTGAAGCCATGATAACACTACAGAGAAGGGAACAAGGCATTCTGCCTCTGTCTCACTGTCTCCCCTGCTGGTATTGGCTCAGAGTTAGGGAAGACTTCTTACACAGAAAAGGTAAGCAGGAAACCCCAGCCGTCCCCACTGCCACCATAAAAATAGTAATTTTTGAGGCAGAAGAGTGCCCCTGTCCTCACAGATCCTGAAACCAGTTTGGGGAATAGCTGAGAGTTCACATAGATGTGTTGCTTCAGAGTAGGAGTCCACCTTGAGCACCCTTACCCTGGCAAACTAAGTTGCTATAGCACAGTGTCATCTTGAAACTGAACCCACTGCTCCAGTGCGTCCTGCCCTGGGTGCCAGTAGCAACTGACTGTCTCCATCCCTGAGGCCCCACCATAATTATACCATGTTCACAGAGATTCCTGCAAGAGCACCCTGGCCCCAGCTGCCTAGTGTTTAGACCAGATAGAATGACTGAGACCCTGGCATCCAAAACCGTGTGTTCCCCCAGGGAACAGGCAGACTCGCAGAGTAGAGAAGCTGCCAAACACAGTCTGCCTCCATAACATGCAACCCATGCTAAACAGCCAGCCAGCAAACTGAGCCCACATATGCCTACAGACTGCATGACAGCTGCTCTTGAGGCAGTCCCACCCACTACAGACCACTACAGAGCCACCTGGCCCTACCGTACCAAACATGTACCCAAACTCATCCTAACAGCTGCATTGGTGGCAACACTCTCTCCCCAGAAAGACTGCTGTAAGGCTACCTGGCATTGCTATGCATGCGCCTGGCCTGAGAGCCAGTTTGGCAGTTTCCTGCCCCATGAACAGACCACTTCAAGGCCACTGTGGTGCCCATGTATGCCTGTACCTGACCCTAAGATGCTCTGCCAGCATCTCTGCCCTCCTCCCACCCCTCAATAAACCACCACAGGGCCACCAAGAACTGCCATGCCTGTGCCCAGCCCAACAGCCTTTCCAGTGGTTGTCCAACTCACCAGACAGACTGCCACAGGACCACATGGCACTACTATGCCTGGGACCAGCCCAACATCCAGTCTGATGGCAGCCTTGCTTCCCTGAAGACACAGGTGCAAAGCCTGTTGGCCCTCTGTGCCCATACACACTGAGCCCAACGACCAGCCTGGTGCCTCCACCCCCAGCAAAACCATGCTACCACCATTGCAAAGTACTGCAGCATAGGTAACTGAGATGATAGTAGACATCATTGGCAAGGATTACAGCTGAAGAAACTCCACAGAGACAGCAGTGCTGAATTAACTCAGAACCAAAGCCAATGCACCCATACCCAACTGACACACTAGCACTCATCTACAGGAAAAAGTCTCTCCCTATGAAGCTACTCCATAAAATTGGAAAAAGTAACTACTCCACTAGATGCACAGACATCAATGTAGGGGCTCAAAAAACATGAAAAAACAAGAAGACATGACACCCCAAAAGGATCTCAATAAGTTATTAGTAACAGATCCCAAAGAAAAGAACATTTAGAACCAACATGCTTGAAGAGGAAATCAAAATGATAATCTTAAGGAAACTCAGTGAGATACAAGAGAGTACAATTGAATGAAATTAGGAAAACAATTCATGATCTGGATGAGAAATTCAACACAGAGATAGATATCATAGAAAAGAACCAAACAGAAATTTTTCAGCTAAATAATTCAATTAATGAAATAAAAACACAGCTAACAACTTTAATAAGAAAATAGATCAATAAGAAGAAAAAATTTCTGAAATTGAAGACATGTTTTGCAATAACTCAGTCTGAGGAAATAAAGAAAGCCTAGAATGTTTATAGCAGCACAATTCACAATTGCAAAGATGTGGAAACAACCCAAGTGCCCATCAATACATGAGTGGATTAATAAAATGTGGTATATAAACGCCATGAAGTTCTTCTCTGCCACAAAAAAACAATGGTGATCTAGCACCTCTTGTATACTCTTGTATTATCCTGGATAGAGCTGGAGCCCATTCTACTAAGCGAAGTATCACAAGAATGGAAAAACAAGCACCACATGTACTCACCATCAAATTAATATTGACTGACTTAACTGACCAACACTTCAGTGCACATATAGTAATAACATTCATTGGGTGTCGGGCAGGTGGGAAGGGGTAGGAGGGGATGGGTACAAACACAACTTAATGGGTGCAGTGTGCACTGTCTGGGGGATGGACACACTTGAAGTTCTGACTCGGGTGGGGCAAAGGCAATACTATATGTACCTTAAACATTTCTACCCCTGTAATATGCTAAAATAATAAAAAAGAAAGCCTATGGGACTTATGGGACACCATTAAGCAAACAAATTTTTGCACTATAGGATTTTCAGGTGGAAAAGAGATGGAGAAAGGCAGAGAAAACCTATTTAACAAAATAATAGCGGAAAATATCCCAAGTATTGGGAGAGATATGGAAATCCAGATTCAGGAAGGTCAAAAGTTACCAATTAGATTCAACCCAAAAACATCCTCTCTGAGGGACATTATAATCAAACTGTCAAAAGTTAAAGACAGAGAAAGAATTCTAAAAGCTGCAGGAAAAAAAGCGTCAAGTCACCTATAAAAGAATGCACACAGTGTATCAGGAAATTTCTCAGCAGAAACCTTGTAGGCCAGGAGAGACAAATTCAAAGTGCTGGAATAAAAAAAAAAAAAAAAAAAAAAACTGTAATCCAAGAATACCATATCCCCCAAAGCTATCTTTCAGAAATAAAGAAGAAATAAAGACCTTCCTTGACAAGCAAAATCTGTCATCACCACTAGGCCAGCCTTAAAAGAAATGCTCACAAGAGTGGAATGCTAAGGGAGTGGACATGAAAGGATGATAATTACTGTCATGAAAACGCATAAAAGTTTAAAACTCACCAGTAGAAAGAAATTCATAAATCAAACTCATAATACTCCAGTGATGTAATGGTATTTTGTGAAATTGCTTAATCCTACAGTATAAAGAATTAAAGTCAAAATGGTCAAAAGCAACAACATCTATAATTAGCATGTAAGGAACACACAATAGATAAAGAAGTAAATTAAGGCAACAAAAATATAAATTGTGGGGAGAAGGGAAGAAGACTAGAGTATTTATATGTAACTCAAGTTGAGTTGCTATCAGCTTAAAAGAGGCATACTTAGATCAAATAGACTTTTAGTCAAAAACTGTAAAAAAAAAACAGAACAAGTCATTATATAATAATAAAGTGATCAATTCAACAAGAGGATAAAACATTTGGAAATATGATTATTTCAATAAATGCAGAAAAAGCATTTCAAAAAATTCAACATATTAGGTATAGAAGGTACGTATCGTATGTATCTCAACACAATAAAGACCGTAGATGGCAAACTTACAGCTAATATCATGCTAATTGAGAACCACAAAAAACCCTGAATAGCCAAAGCAATCCTGAGCAAAGTAAACAAAGCTGGAGGCATCACACTACCTGACTTCAAAATACTGCTAAGCTATAGTAACCAATATAGCATGGAACTAGCATAAAAATGGATAGTCCAATGGAACAGAGAACACAAAAATAAATTCATGTACCCACAAAAACTGAGTTTTGACAATGGCAACAGGAAAGAGACAGTCTCTTTATTAAATTAGTGGGAAAATTGGATATTGACATGCAGAAGAATGAGACTAGACCCTCTCACTCACCATATGCAAAAATTATCTCAAAATGGATTAAAGACTTAAATGTAAAACCTGGAACTATCAAACTACTAGAAGAAAACATAGGGTAAATGCTTCGCAACATTGGGCTGGGCAAGTATTTTATTTTTTATTTTTATTCATTTTTTGGCAAGTATTTTATATAATACCTCAAAAACACGGGCAATAAAAGCAAAAATAGGCAAATGGAATTACATCAAACTAAAAAGTTTTGCACAGTAAGGGAAACTACTAACGGAGTGAAGAGAAAATTGGGAAAAATATTTCTGAATTATATATCTGACGAGGGCGTGATGTCCAAAATATATAAGGAACTTTAACAACTTAACAGCAAAATAACAGCAACAAATAAACAGATTAAAAAATGGGCAAAAGAACATTTTTCAAAAGGAAATATGCAATAGGCCAACAATTATATGAAAAAAATGCTCAACATCTCTAATCACTAGGGAAAAGCAAATAAAAACCACAAAGGGATACCACTTAATCCCAGTCAGAATGACTATTATCAAAAATTTAAAAAAGAAAAAGAAAAGAAAGGTTGAAAAGTAAACAAAGGTTGTAAAGAATGTGCCAAAGAGGGAACACTTACTGTTGGTGGGATTGTACACTAGTACAGTCATCACGTAACAAAATATAGAAGTTCATCAAAAAACAGAAAAATAGAATTACCATATGATCCAGCAATCATACTACTGGGTATATATCCAAAAAATGAAATCAATATGCCAAAGAGATATCTGCCTCCCATATTTATTGTAGCACTATCCACAATAGCCAAGATATCAAATCAACCTAAGTGTCCAATAACAGATGAATGAATGAACAAAATTTGCTATATATATACACAATAGAATATTATTCAACCATAGAAAATGAAATACTGTCATTTGCAACAATATGGATTAACCTGGAGGATATCATGTGAAGTAAAATAAGCCAGACACAAAAATACCTCATGATCTCATTCATGTGACTTCAAAAAAAGTTGATATGGAAATAGAAGCAAACAGCAAAACAGTGGTTACCAAGATCAGAAAGAGTAGGGGGAATGGGAGCATGAGGGGAGGTTGGTCAATAGGTACAAATTTACAATTAGATAGGAAGAACAAATTTTGGTGTTCTATTACACAGTAGGATGGCTATGGTTAACAGTAAAACATTGCATATTACAAAATAGCTGGAAGAGAGGCCTTTAAATGTGCTCAACACAAAGAAGTGATAAATACATGAGGTTATGGATATGCTAACTACCCTGATTTGATCATTATACAACATAGATATGTACCAAGATATCATATTGTACCCTATAAATAGGTACAATTATAATGTGCCAATTAAAAAAGAAAAGAAATTTCCAAATCAATAATCTAAGCCTCCACCTCAAGAATCTAGAAAAAGAGAAAAATATATCCAAATAAAGCAAAAGAGAGAATAACAAAAATATATATGTGAACCTACAGAATTGAAAATAAGAAAATAGAGAAAATTAATAAAATAAAGATCTAATTATTTCAAAATATCAATAACATTGGCAAATATCTAGCAAGTATGACAGGAAACAAAAATATATATTATCAATATCATGAATGAAAAGATATCAGTACAGATCCTGACATCATCAAAGGATTATAAAGGAAAACTATAAACATCTCTACATACATCTGCATACATCTCTGAAAAATTAGGCAAAAGACCCATTCCTTGAGAAACAAAACAACCACAACTTACTCAATGTGAAATATATTAACTTTAGTATTTTAATTATAATTATTAATCAACTTTAATTAGTAATTCAAAAACTCCTTACAAAAATCAGGCAGGTCTAGCTGATTTCAGTGGAGAAATCCATCAAACATTTGAAGAAGAATTAACACCAATTTCTAACTCGTTTTATTTATTGGAACTTTATGAATCTTGATACCAAAACCAAAGAGTACGAGAAAACTAGAAACCAATATCCTTAGTTAATGTAGATGTAAAAATCCTTAACAAATATAAGTAAACAGAATTCAATAATGTAGAAAAATTAATTATTTACCACTACCAAAAGAAATTTGGTCCAGTTATGCACGACTGGCACAATATTAAAAAATTAATTAATGTAATCCATCATATTAAAAGCCTGAGGAAAAAAAATCACACAAACATATCAACCAATGTAGAAAAAGCATTTGACGAAATTCAATTCCCATTCATGATACTCATAGAAAAATAGGAATAGAGGAAAACTTCTTTAACTTGTTTGAGAGTTACTATTTACACAAAAAACGTACATTGAACATTGTACTTAATGGTAAAAAAATGAATATTCTTCTCTTAAGATTATGGATGATGCACAGTTGTCCTCTCTCACAATTCTCATTCAACATAGTGATGAAAGTCCTAGACAGTTTTGTGAGATAAGAAAGGAAATAAATAGCATATAAATCGTAAAAGAAGAAATAAAACTGTCCTTATTTAGAGATGACATGATTGTCCATATATAAAACTTCAAGGTGAGTGTTGCAGGGGTGAAAGGGCACTCCTCAAATCATGGTTTGGGTGTGGCAAAGTCATATCATGTAACCAAAATGTGTGTACCCCCATAATATCCTGAAATAAAAATAAATAAAACTTCAAGGAATCTGCAAAAACCCTCACAAAATTCATAGGTAATTTCAACAGGATTGTAGGATATAAGAAAAGGATGCAAAAATCAATTTTATTTCCATATGCTACTAATGAACATGTAGAAACTGAAATTAAAAATACAATCTGACTATTGCTCAAAAAGTGAAATACTTAGGTGCAAATCTAACAAAGCAAGTACAGAAGCTGTATGTGGAGATTTGCACAATGGTGATGACAGAAAGAAGATCTAAATAAATGGAGAGACACACTGTCCTAGTTTGGTTGTGCTGCTATTGCAAATTACCACAGACTGAGTAATTTATAAACAACAGAAATTTGTCACAATTGTGGAGGCTGGATGTCTAAAATCAAGACACTGCCTGGTGAGGGCCCTATGATTCGAAGATGGTGCCTTGTTGCTGCATCTTCTAGAGTGGAGAAATGCTGTGCCCTCACATGGTGGAAGGGACAGAAGGGGTGAAAATGGTGAACGTCCTCCATCAAGCCTTTTTAAAATAAGAAGGGCAGCTAATCCCATGCATGGAAGTGGAGCCCTCATGATTCAATCACTGCCCAAAGATCACACTTCTCAACACCATTGCACTGGGGATCAAATTTCAACATGAATTTTGGAGGGGATAAAAACATTCAAACCATATCACGCACTATGCCCAATGATTGTTAGAATCAACATAGTAAAGATGTCAAGTCTCCCTAAAGTGATATGCAAGTTTGATATAATTCCTATCAAAATATCAGCAATTTTTTTCCATAGGTTTCTGACTTCAAGGCTTATTGTATGGATATAATGATAAAGTCTGTGCTATTGGTGGAGAGTTTGACAAATATTTCAATAAAATGGAATAGGGAACCCTGAAATAGATCTGCACAAATATGTCCATCTGATTTTTGACAGGAGTGCAAAAGGAATCCAATGGAGGAAAGGTATATTTTTCAACGTATGGTGCTGGAGAAATTAGACATCTATAGGCCAAAAAAGAAAATGAACCTCTATGTGTCACACGTTATACAAAAATTAGCTTAAATGGATCACAGACTTAACTATAAAATGTAAAACTACAAAACACTTAGCAAAATAGGGGAAAAATTTTTGAATCTAGGGCTAGGCAAAGAGTTCATGGAGACTTGACTCCAAAAGCTCACACACCACAAAAGGAAAAATTGATAAATTGGTCTTCAACAAATTTAAAACTTTTGCTTTGTGAAAGACCATTGTTAAGAGGCTGAAAAGACAAGTTAAAAGATTGGGGAAAATATAATAATAATATAATAAAATAACAAACCACATATCTGATAGTGGACTAGTATCTAGAATATTTACAGAACTCTCAAAACTCAAAAAAGTAAACAATCCAATCAAAATATAACAAAAAGACAGAGACATTTCACTGAAGACATACAGATGGTAAATAATGACATGAATAGATGTCCAACCCCATTAACCATAAGGGAAATGCAACTTAAAAACACATGAGATGTCGTGACACACCTAACATAATGATTAAAATAAAAAGCAGCAACAACATCAAACGCTGGCAAGAATGCAGAGAAACTGAATCATTCATAAAATCCTAGTGGGAATAAAAAGTGGTATGATCACTTCAGAAAAGAGTTTGGCAGTTTCTTACAAAGCTTCTTTCGACAACTGTCTATTCAAGTATTTTGCCCATTTTTCAATTGGATTATTTGGGTTTTATGCTGGTGACTTTTTCAGTTCCTTATATATCTTGATATTAATCCCTTGTCAAATGCATAGTTTGCAAATATAGTTAATCTTTGAATAGCATGAGTTTGAATTGCACAGGTCAACTTATATGCAATTTTTTAAAATAAATACATTGGGGCTGGGCTTGGTGGCTCATGCCTGTAATCCTAGAACTTTGGGAGGCTGAGGCAGGAAGATTTCTTGAGGCCAGGAGTTTGACAGCAACCTGAGCAAGAGTGAGACCCCATCTCTACAAAAAAATAGAGAAATTTTCCTGGCTTTGTGGCATGCCTGTAGTCCCAGCTACTCGGGAGGCTAAGGCAGGAGGATCTCTTGAGCCCCCAAGTTTGAGGTTGCAGTGAGCTATGATGGATGGCACTGCACTCTAGCCCAGGTGACAGAGCAAGATCCTGTCTCAAAAATAAATAAATAAACAAACAGACAAATAAATAGGAAACTTTTTGGAGATTTGCAACAATTTGAAAAAACTTGCAAACTGCGCAGCCTAGAAATATCAAAATAAAAGAAAAAGTTAAGTGAGTCATAAATGCATAAAATATATGCAGATACAAGTCTATTTTATCATTTACTACCATAAAATATGCACAAATCTAGTATAAAATATTAAAATTTATCAAAACGTACCACACAAACACTTAAAGACTGAACATGGCACCATTCACAATAGTGGAGAGAAATATAAACAAACATAAAGATGCAGTATTAAATTACAACAATGTAAAATTAACTATAGTGCATACTATATACCACTGGAATAATTTTGTAGCCACCTCCTGTTGCTATTGTGGTGAGTTAAAGCGCTGCAGGTATTTGCTTAAAATGCTGTTTGATGCCAATTATCGGCACGTGAACAATTTGTCTCTCCAGTAAATTGTGTATTGCCATAAAAAGTGATGTCTCACAGTTCTTGAATACTTTTTATCATGTTTAGTGCAAACCTTAGCTAACACTATGGGACCCATACAAAGTGCCACTAGTTATGTTCGAGTGCTCCCAAGAAGCAGAGAAAAGTCATGACATCACAACATAAACTTGAATTGCTTTATATGTATCAGATATTGAATTCTGTAGCTGCAGTTTCCTCCACTTCAGACAGATGATTCATCTTGTAAAAAGGCGATGCAAACTTATGGTACCGATATATAGAGTACAGTACTATAAATGTATTCTCTCTTCTTTATGATTTTCCAAATAACATTTGCTTTTCTTGAGCTTACTTTATTATAAGAATACATGTGTGTTCTTACATGTGTATTACATGTAAGACATGTATTCTTACATGTGTATTATATATAATACACATAACATACAAAATATGTTAATTGACTGTTCATGTTACCAGTAAGGCTCCTAGTCAACAACAGGGTATTGGCAGTTAAGTTGTGGGGGAGTCAAAGTTTACACACAGATATTTGACTTTGTGGGGTCAGTATCCCTAACCCCCACATTATTCAAATGTCAACTGTATCTTGTCCCATTCTGTATGTGTTTCTTTTCTCTGTTATGCTATTACCATACTATTTTTGTTACAATACCTTTATAATATATTTTGGAATCTGGGGGTGTAGTAACTCTAGCTTTGTGCTTTTTGCTCAAGATTATTTTGGCTATTTAGGGTCTTTTGTGGTTCCATGCAAATTTTAGGATCGTTCTTTCTATTTCTGTGAAAAGAGACATTAGAATTTTACAGGGTTTGCATTAAATCTGAAGATCACTTTGAGTAAATGAACATTTTAGCAATATTAATTCTTCCAATCCGTGAATTTAGTATATCTTTCCATTTATTTGTGTCTTCTTCAATATATTTCATCAATATTTTACAGTGTTCAATGTATAGATCTTTCACCTCCTTGGTTAAATTTACTTTTAAGTATTTCATTATTTTGATATTATAAATTAGATTGTTTTCTTAATTTCTTTTTTAGTTAATTTGTCATTAGTGTTACATAGCAAAGTGATGGCTTGTCACTTTCAGAATTAAGTTATATAAGGCTCAATCTTTGCAGACTGCAGGGTGAGCAACTCTGCTGGTCTTGAAAAATAAGCTGCTATGGTATGAACTGCTTATGGAGAGGACCAAGTGATGGGGTACTGTGGGCAGTTTCTAGAAGCTGAGAGCCTCAGTCCTCCAACTTCAAAGAACTCAATTGTGCCAACATTCTGGTGTGTTTTGAAGAGGATACAAGCTCCAGATAGAAGCTGGCTGACGACTACATTGCAACTTTGTGAGACCCTTAGCAAAGGACCCAAACTAGCCATGTCCAGAATCTTGTCCCATGGAAACTTCCAGTTAATAAATGTGTGTTGTTTTAAGCCAGTAAGCTTGTTTTGATTTGTTGCACAGTAATAAATAACTAATACAGGAAAAATCAAACAGTGAATATTGTCTATAATTAAAGAACTCTTATTAAGAAAAAGACAGATGTTACAAAATAGAAAAATGACCAAAGTACACATACTGGTATTAACAAAAGAAAATTATAGATATAAAATATATAGATAATTAGCATATGAAAAATATCCATCTTAATTAATAATCTGTTAAATGTAAAATAATGAGGTAGTGCTTTTGTGTCTAACAAGTTGCTGAACAGTTTTAACTTCAATGCAGAAAATGATCATTCTCATATACATCTTGAGCAAGTGAAACACATGCCACCTTCACAGAGGGAAATTTTGCAATATACATCACACCATGTCTATGTCTATATCTTAAGGAAATAGCTAAAAGTTGTGCAAAAATTATGTACAGATATTGGCATTAACAAAGTGGAAAGGGCTGTTGAATTCCATGGTTAATTTGGGATGAAAAGAGTCAAAGTTTTCTGCTGGTCCTAGAAAAGGACTATGTAAAATTATTTGAAGAATTATGAAAAAATTCAAAATAATTCATGAGTAACTTTGCATTGTATTTGAAATGATTCCAAAGTATTCATTCCACTGGAAATAGAATCTCCAATGTATTTTTTTTTTAAAAAAACTTGGTACTGGAAAGGATGATACATGAAGCCATTCATGTTTAGAGTGAATGGGATCTTCATCTAAAGCACAGAACTCATAAAATAATTTGAGTGGATTTTTTCTCAATCTTTTCAATGTTAGTACAGAACCAGAACTGTTATAAATGCACAGAGAATAAGTTATTTCCTTACATACAAGTGATGCCTTAAGGCATTAGTATTTAATTCTTTCTCCAGAAACCCAGTGAGAAAAGGTAGCAGACATTGATATGAAAAGCACAGAATAGGTCCCTAATAACCAGAACCACCCAGCAGGTAAATTTCGAATAGAGGAAAAAGTAGGAGGGAGAGATTCAGGGCTTGGGGCATTACCTGGGGAAATTGGACCTGTGTGGTTAGCTCTATTATGAAGCCCTAAGCAACAAGAGGAAACCAGGCACCATCATTCATTTGTTTGACAAATATTCATTTACTACACAAACTCTGATAGAGATTGAGCACAATGAAGATAATAAAACATAGTCTCTGTGCTCAAAGAGTTCACAATAATTATTACTAAGCAATTATTAAATAAAACTGCATAATTTCTAAATAAAAGTAATTATTTATGTTAAATGGTTATATTTGTTTTCTATTTCACATAATAAATTATTATAAATTTAACAACTTATTATGATATCCATTTCTTATCTTGCAGTTCTGTGGGTCAGAAGTCTAGGCACATGTCAGCTGGGTCCTCTACTTAAGTTTTCACCAAGCTGAAATCAAGGTGTTGGTTGACCCGTGTTTTAATCTGGATATCAAGATCCTCTTCAAAGATCATTCAGACTTTTGGAAAAGTTAAATCCTTTGCATTTGTAGGGCTAAGGTTCATTTTCTTGCTGGCTGTCAGCCACGGGTTACTCTTAGCTACTAGAGGCCACTCTAGGGTCCTTGCAATAGGGTCCCTTCTATAAGCCTGCTCATACTCTTACACTTACATTCTCTGACCTCAGGAAGGACCCAGTGCATTCTAAAGGCTTACCTCATTAGGACAGGCCACCCAAGATAATTCCCCATTTGATTAACTCGAATTTGACTGAGTAGTAACCTAATATCAGGGGCGATATACCATCATATTCATAAGCCTTGTCCATACTCAGGAGAAAAGGATTACACAGGTCATATACACCAGAAGGTGAGAATCTTGGACTCTGTCTTAGAATTCTGCCCAATATAGTAATATAAAAATATGAATAAATTAAATATTGAGAACTACAGAGCAGAGGGAATCAAAGACTGCTTAGGGCAGGAATGGTAAAGCAGCAGACTCACCTGCCACACTCTATTCTTTTGCCTGTGGCAGACCTCCTTTGCTAATGGCCCTAGGCACTTTCTCACTGAACTAAAATATGGCTTAACAATCTGTTTTTAACTAAACAAGTTGAACCTGTTTTCCCAATATTATCCCAGGGGAATTAGGGAAGTCATCCCAGAGGACTTGAAGTTTGTGACTCTAAGAATGAATAAATAATCAATATGTGAAAAAACAGAGGAAGGACAGTTCAGGCAGAAAGAATTGTATGCTCAAGAATATAAAGATATAGCAATACATGAAGTTTTTAGAGTAGAATAAATAATTTCATGTGTCTGGAGGGTAAGGTACAAGTAGAAGAGACACAGTGGGAGATATAGCATGGGCTCAGACTATAAAGAAATTCATAAATTGTGCTAGTGATTCTATCCTATGGATAGGATGACCATATAATATATTATCTAAATTGGAATACTTTTGAGAGTGAAAGGTAGAATTATTAATGATAATGCTAGGACTACAGGTGTAAACTGGGCTTGCCCCAAGCAAACCCTACTTATAGCCAACAACAAACCAAGGAAGGATTTTAACCTACAGAATAACCTTGAACAAGGGCACTTAATAGAAGGTGAGTGGGAAATCAAAGTTCCATTTTATCTAAATGCAGTTTCCCTTTAGACTGGTCATGCTGATAATTGCACCAATTTGTTAGATGGCCCCTGCTTTTATTGAAGGTTTCCTCTAAATTTTTGGTAATCACAGTGAGAATTGTGCCAGCTATTTCAGATTATTGCTGAATTAATTTTGGATGATGTGAAAAGGCATGCCTACTCTCTTACAATATTTAGGGAATCATGAGGTTGTATTCAATGGAAAATTCAAAGTCAAGATGACCATAAACTTCTCAAATATATGTTTGAAAATTTTAATGTAGAATCCAGGCCGTGTTTTATTAATTGCTACAAAAAATACAGATTTATTTTTTACAAAACCTCAAGTCTGTGATGCTGCTATTTTCTGTGTCATTTTGTGAAAACATAAGCTGAATAAATAGCTCAAGGCATATGAAAATTCAGCAGGAAGAATGTTGTTCCTCTGAATATATATGCTTTAATGAAGTGAACTCAGTTGTGGTGACGTAATTTTGGATTCAGCCATGTAAAATAGACACGTGATTTCAAACTACTCTAAGGTTTTTGATCTGGATGACAATTGAAAGTTTGCTCTTTCCCAATCTCATCATCTGGGATGACATTATGTGGTTAAACATGACTGAAATTCACCATGTAAATTTGGCAGAGATCATTTCATAATGTAAACCACTAACAATGGAATAAATTCTAGCTTATTTATACCCTAGGGTATGGTAGCTCAGTTTATGATTATATTTGCACTTCGTAAGTCATTATCAGAAGCAAAGAGAAAAAATGGATATGTATTTTCTTTAGACCCCATGGGTCTTCATTTAATTTTCAATGAAATAGAGAAGGTATTTTATCAATGGCAAAAATAAAATAGTTCCAAGACTCATGTTTGCAAAAAGTCTTACAGAGAATGTCAAAGACCTTCCAACACAATGTATTTGTAAAAGAGGTGGAGGTGAGAGAGAAGAGGGGAGATATAGTAACAGCATTTGAATCTCAAAAGTAGAAAATGGCCCAAATATGGTCAAAATATATCTACATGTGATACTGCCGTGTAATTCTTTCCATTTCACCATGAAATAGATTAAGGATTTTGCAGATTTCAAAGACCAATTAATTTTCTGAGAAAGATATTCGTTAATTTGCCATCATATTTTACAGGGTATTTTCTCACTATTTGAAAGCTGTTCTTTTGGATTGTGACAATCATCTATTTGTACTTGATATGTTCATGGATGCTTGACAACATTTTTTAGTTATATCGTACAAATTGCAACAAAAATTGGATAGACAAATTCTACCTAACCAAAATTTTTATTGATGCAATGAATAATTTTGTCTCTAATTTTTTGCCTTTGTCACCTTTTCATATTCATACATTCATCCACTCATTTGTTTATACATTCCTGGTTTATACAAGGAATTTTTTTTAAATTTCAGAATATTATGCGGGTACAAAGGTTTTGGTTACATGAATTGCTTTTGTATGGTTTAAGTCAAACTTACTAGTGTATCTGCTACTCTTAAATTGTGCACTGTACCTGACAGGTGTGAATTTTCCTATCTCCACCTACCCCTTGCCACCTGTTTGATTTCCATTGAATTTTACTACCGTATAACCACATGAATATTGATCTATATGTTTCAATTTAGTAGTGAGAACATATGCTTTTTGTTCTTCCCTTCTTTGATACTTCACTTAAAAGCATTGCATCCAGTTCCATCAAGGTTGTTACAAAAGGTATTAGTTCACCATTTTTTATAGCGGAGTAATACTCCGTAGTATACATATACTACATTTTCTTGATCCACTCATGTATTGATGGGCACGTGGCTTGTTTCCACATCTTTGCAGTCGTGAATTGTACTGCCATAAACATTCTAGTTCAAGTGACTTTTTTTATAAAATGTCTTTTATTCCTTTGGGGAAATACCCAGTAGTGGGACTGATGGATCAAATGGTAGGTCTACTTATAGTTCTTTGAGGAATCTCCATTCTAATTTCCACAGAGATTGTATTAGTTTGCAGTCCCACCAGCAGTGTATAAGTGTTCCTTTCTCTCTGGATTTATACTGGAATCTGTTGTTTTGGGAATTTTTGAGCCATTCACACTGGAGGTAAGTGATATCTCATTGTGATTTTGATTTACATTTCCCTGAAGATTAGAAATGTTGAGAAATTTTTCATATGTTTGTTGGCCATTTGTCTTCTTTTGAAAAGTTTGTGTTCATATACTTTGCCCACCTTTTAATGGGGTTGTTTGATTTTTTTCTTATTGATTTTCCTGAGTTCTATACAGCTTCTAGTTATCAGCCCTTTATCAGATTTGTAGCATGCAAATATTTTCTCCCATTCTGTAGGTTATTCGTTGACTCTAGTGATAGTTCCTTGGCTGTGCAGAGCTTTTTAATTAGATCAGGTCCCATTTATTTATTTTCATAGTTAGTGTGATTGCTTTTTCCATCTTCTTCATAAATTCTTTGCCTAGGTCGATGTCTATAAGAGTTTTTCCAACATTTTCTTCTAAAATTCTTATGGTTTCATGCCTTAGGTTTAAGTCTGTTATCCATGATGAGTTGATTTTTGTGAGATGCAAAAGGTACGGATCCTGTTACACTTTTCTACGTGTGGCTATCCAATTCTCCCAGCACCATTTATTGAATAGGGGTTCTTTTCCCCTGTGTATGTTTTTGTCTGCTTTGTCAAAGATCAGGTGGCAATATGAGGGTGGTTTCATATCTAGGATCTCAGTTCTGATCCATAGAAATATATCTCTGTTTTTGTGTCAGTACCATGCTATTTTGGTTACTATAGCCTTGTCGTGTAGCTTGAAGTCTGATAGATTAATGACTCCCAATTTTTTCTTTTTGCTTAAGGTTGCTTTGGCTATTCTGGGTCTTCTCTGGTTCCATACATAGCAGAGAATTATTTTTCTAGAACTGTGAAAAATGATTTTGGTATTTTAATAGTGATTGCGTTGATTCTGCAGATCACTTGTTTAGTATAGTCATTTTAACAATATTGATTCTGCTGATCCATGAGCATGGTGTGCTTTTCTATCTGTTTATGTCTTCTGCAATTTATTTTCTCAGTGTTTTGTAGTTCTCCCTAAATAGGTCTCTTGCCTCCTTGGTTAAATATATTCCTGAATGTTTTATTTTCTTTGATGCTATTGTGAAAGGTATTACATATTTGATTTGATTCTCAGCTTGACTGTTATTTTCATATATGAAAGCTACTGCTTTGTGTACATTGATTTTGTATGCTGAGACTTTGCTGAATTCATTTATCAATTCCAGGAGTCTTGTGGTCGAATCTTTGTGGTTTTATATACATAAGATTATATCATCAGCAAAGAATGATAGCTTGACCTCTTCTACCCCCATTTGGATAGCCTTGATGTCCTTCTCTTGTCTGATTGCTCTGGCAAGGACTTCCAGCACTATGGTGAATAGAAGTAGAGACAGTGGGCAATCTTGTCTGGTTCCTGGTTTAAGTGGAATACTTTCAATTTTTCCCTGTTCAGTATGATGTTGGCAGTGGGTTTGTTGTATAAGGCTTTAATAATTTTGAGGTATTGCGAAGACCAGACCTGCCCTGCAGGAAGTACTCAGACCCACATTGTACACTGACCAGTGCAATATATGCCAACCAGTGTAAAATTGCCCAAAAGCTAAAATCCAGAACCCACATTCCACAATGGCTCAAGAGGTAAAACAAAACAAGAGTCTACCCAACAGGATGAACAAAAATCCACGCCAAATATCAATTCTCTCAATAAATGTGAATGGCTTGAATTGCCCACCGAAGAGACATGGGATGGCTGAATGGATAAAAAAGTTGAAGTCACGTATCTACTGTCTCCAGGAAATGCATCTAACCCACAAGGACCCCTTCTGTCTCAGGGTGAAGGGAAAACAATTTACCAGGAGAATGGAAACCAAAAGAAAGCTTATGTAGCTATTCTTATATCAGATAACATAAACTTTAAAGCAACAAAAGTAAAGAAAGACAAAGACAGTCAGTATATAGTGGTGGAAGGAAAAATTTAAGAAGAAAACTTAACAATCATAAATATTTACACATCCAACATAGGAGCACCCAGATACATAAAGCAAATCCTTCTTCACCTAAACAAAATGATAAACAGCAACACCATAATAACCAGGGACTTCAACATCCAACTGAAAGAACTGGACAGATCCTCCAAACAGAAAATAAGTATAGAAATGATGGACTTAAACAGAACTCTAGAACAAATGGGCCTAATAGACATCTACAGAACATCACACCCAAATAACACTGAATGTATGTTCTTCTTGTCAGCTTATGTAACTTTCTCTAAAATTGATCACATCCTAGGGAACAAAATAGATCTCCACAAATTTTGTTTAGATGGCCAGTAATGGGATTGCTGGATCAAATGGTAGTTCTACTTGTATCTCTTTGAGGTATCTCCATATTGCTTTTCACAGAGGTTGTATTAGTTTGGAGTCCCACCAGCAGTGTGTGAGTGTTCCTATCTCTCTGCAACCACACCAACATTTATTGTTTTGGGACTTTTTCATAAAGACCATTCTCAATGGAGATAAATGATATCTCATTGTGGTTTTGATTTGCATTTCCCTGATGATTAGAGATGCTGAGCATGTTTTCATATGTTTTTTGGCCATTATTCTGTCTTCTTTTGAAAAGTTTCTGTTCATGTCCTTTGCCCACTTTTTGATAGGGTTGTTTGATTTTTTCTTGCTGATTTTCCTAAGTTCTATATAGATTCTAGTTATCAGCCCTTTATCAGATTACCCTGGATAGAGCTGGAACCCATTCTACCAAGCGAAGTATCCCAAGAATGGAAAAACAAGCACCACATGTACTCACCATCAAACTGGTTTTAACTAATCAACACTTAAGTGCACATATAGTAATAACATTCATCGGGTGTCGGGCAGATGGCGGGGAGGAGATGGGTATACACCTAATAAGTGTGGTGTGCACCATCTGGGAGATGGACATGCTTGAAGCTCTGAGTCGTGTGGGGCAAGGGCAATATACATAACCTAAACATTTGTACCCCCGTAATACGTTGTAATAAAAAAGAAAAAAACTCAATTTTAAAAAATAGAAATTATAGTATGTATCCTCTCAAACCACAGTGGATAAAATTATAAATCAATTCCAACAGAAACACTCATCTCTACACAAAGTCACAGAAATTAAACAATCTATTGCAGAATGATTGTTGGATCAAGGATGAAATTCAGATGGAAATCAAATGATTCTTTGAACTATATGATAATGGGGACACAAATTATCGAATTCTGTGGGACACAGTAAAAGCTGTCCTGAGAGGAAAACTCATAGCCTTAAATGCCCACATCCAAAAGACTGAAAGATCGGAAATCAAAAAACTAATGTATTGTCTCAAGGAACTGGAAGAGGAAGAGCAATCCAATTCTAAACCCAGCAGAAGAAAAGAAGTAACAAAGACCAGAGCAGAACTAAATGAAATCGAGAACAAAAGAACCATACAGAAGATTAATGAAACAAAAAGTTGGTTCTCTGAAAAGATAAACAAAATTCACAGGCCTCTTGCTAGATTGACCAGAAGCAGAAAGGAAAGGACTTTAATAAGCTCAATTAGAAATGAAAAAGGAGATGTCACAACTGATATCACAGAAAGACAAAACATCATCTTTCAATACTATAAAAATCTCTATGCCCCAAATCTTGAAAATATGGAGGAAATGGAAAAATTCTTGGAAACACACCAACTCTCTAGGCTCAATCAAGAAGAAATATAATTCCTGAACAGACCAATATCAAGCACCAAAACTGAAGCAGGAATAAAAAATCTTCCAATAAAAAAAAATCCTGGTCCAGATTGATTCACACCTGAATTTCACCAAAACTACAAAGAAGAACTGGGACCTATACTGCGGAAATTATTCCACAACATTGAGAAGGACGCAGTCCTCCCCAATTCATTCTATGAAGCCAATATCACCTTGATACCAAAGCCAGGAAAGGACACAATGAAAAAAGAAAACTACAGACCAATATCCCTTATGAATATAGATGTAAAAATTCTCAATAAAATCTTAGCAAACCAAATTCAACTTTGCAACAAAAAAATAATTCATCATGACCAGGTGGGCTTCATCCCAGAGCTGCAAGGATGGTGCAACATACATAAATCTATAAATGTGATTCACCATATAAATAAAGGCAAAAACAAAGACTATGTGATCCTCTTAAGAGATACAGAAAAGGCATTTGACAAAATTCAGCACCTTTTTATGGTAAGAACTCTTAAACAAATAGGCATAGATGTGTTTATTTTCTTTATATCTTGATCTATTCAGCTATAAATTTATCAATTTTCTTGACATTTGATTTTTTGTGAGAACCAGATTTTGGTTTCCTGTATTAGTTGTCCATATTCTATTTCATGACTCTCTTCTGTTATCTTTATTTTTTCCTTTTATTTTAGGTTTATTTTGCTTGTTTATTTTCTAGATTCATAAAGTGGCATCTTAAATAATTTGTTTTAGACCTTTCTTCTTTGTTAATATGAACACTTAATTCTATAAAGTTTCATCTTAAAACTATATCAGGTGCATTTCACATGTTTGATGTCTTTTTTCATTACTATTTATCTAAAATATTTTCTAATTTCCCTTGTGATTTCTTGTTTGCACCAAAGGTGGTGTTTAATTACCAACTATTTGGGCAAAAATTAGATATCTTCTAGCTATTGGTTCTAACTTAATTTTATTCGGGTTCACTGAAAAAACACAGCATAATTTTGATCTTTTTAACTTTATTGAAACTTGGCATGTGGCCCTGCACATGGTTTATCTTGAGGAATGTTCACATACACTTGAAAAGAACATGTGTAATTTGCTGCTGTTAAGTGGAGAGTTTTATAAGTGTAAATTTATGTCAAGTTTTTTGATAGTGCTTTTCAAATCTCCTATGTTCTTATTGATTTATATTTTTTATATTACTTACAAAGAAGTGTTAGAATATCTAACTATAAATGTTACTTTGTTTATTTTTTCCTTTTTGTCTTTTCCTGTGTCATGTATTGTAAAGATCTGTTATTAAGTGTATGCATCTTTAGAACTCTTAGGTCCTTTTGATGAATTGAACCACTATACTCATAAAATGCCCCTCTTTACCTCTGTTGATATTTATTGTCCTAAAGTCTACTCTGTCTGACTTTAATATAGTTAATCCAGTTGTCTTATGATTAAGGTTTTTATGGTATGTCTTATTCTATCATTTTATTTGTAACCAATCTTCAACATTTCTATTTAAAGCAGAATTTCTCTACACAGCATAAAGTTACATCTGGCTTTTAAGATCAGTTTTATAATCTCTGCCTTTAGAATGCTTAGAAATGTTATACCTAATCTATTTTTTACACATCATTGGCTTTAAATATACCATTTCCTATGTTTTTTTCTATTTATTCCATATTTTGTTTGTTCATTTTTTCATCATTTCCTTCATTTGTTGAGGTCAATTGAATTTTTTAATATTTCATTTTATCACCACTCTTTACCTAATAGCTATTCCACTTGGTTTCCTCTTCGTGTTTGTTTTGGGATTGTGATGTGAATCTTTTACATATCATAGTCTACCTTCAAATACAACATTTCACATATAATTTAAGAACTTCAGGACTTCAGGGTAATATATTTCAATTTCCCCATCTTTTATATTACTATCCCATAATTGTTTATATTTCTATATATTTCATAAGTTCTGTTATCCAGCACTATCATTTTTGCTTTAAAGTATTAAGTATGCATTTAAAACTCATTAAAATAAGAACACTTCCTTAAATTTTCCCACGTATTTAACATTACATTCCAATTATTCTTCATTTCTTTGTGTAGAGTCAAATTTTTAACTGGTAACATTTTTCTTCACCGGGAAGAACTTCATTTAACATTTCTCGTAATGTAGGTCTACTATCAATGAATTCTCTCTACTTTTGTCTGTATGAAATATCATTTATTTTGCTCTTAATTTTGAAGAATATTTTCCTGGATATAGAAATCTAGGTTGAAACTGTATTCCTTCAACACTTTAGATATCGTTTCATTGTCTTCCAGCTAGCATTATTTCTAACAGGAATTCTGTATTCATTCTGGATGTTGCTCACCTATAATCATGTGGTTTTTTTATTTCTGATGCTTTTAGGATTTTCTGTGTATTGCTGATTTTCAGCGATTTTCTTTTTGGAGACAGGATCTCACTGAATTGTCAGGGCTAGAGTGCAGTGGCATCATAATAGCTCAAGGCAACCTCAAACTCCTGGGCTCCAGTGATCCTCCTGCTTCAGCTCCCCAAATAGCTGGGACTGCAGGAGCACACCACTGCCCCTGGGCTAATTTTTCTATTTTTTATAAAATCAGGGTCTCGCTCTTGTTCAGGCTGGTCTTGAACTCCAGGCCTCAAGCCATCCTCCCACCTTGGCCTCTCAAAGTGCTGGGACTACATGCCCGAGGCACTGCACCCGGCCAGCAATTTGATTATAACCTGCCTTGGTGTTTTATTTATGTGTGTTCTATTTGCGGTTTGCTGAGTATCTTGGTTATGTGGGTTTATGGCTTTCTTAAATTTGGAAACAATGGCCATTTATTTTTGCAATTTTTTTTTTCCTGTCAGCCCTCCTTTTTTTCTGGAACTTCGGTTTCATCTATGATAGACAGCTAGATATTGTCCCACAAGTCCCTGCTGCTCTGCCCATGGATTTTAAAGCTTTTTTCTCTGCATGTTTTATTTCTAAAAAGTTTCATTGCTATTGCCCCAAGTTCATTGATAATTTTTCTGCATTATATAATTTGTTATTAAACTTATAGAGTGAAACTTGTTTCAGATATTGTATTTTTTAACTCCAGATGCTTTATTTTAATTTTTATTATATATATCATTTATCTCTTCATGTTCACACTTTTCTTTACATTCTTAAAATTTAATAATTCTTTTAAATCTCTTTTTTGTTAATTAGACAATCTTTATCATATACTTATTGAATATCATGTATTCTGTTGAAAGGGATTTTTTCCCTGGATTTTTCTTATGTCTAGTAATTTCTCATTGTATGCTGAACATTTTATTGCTACATTAAATTTCTGAATTTTGCTGTCATCTGTAGAGGAATATCAAAAATTATATTTGAGGTAGATAAGCTAATTGCAAATAAAATCAATCCTATCGTGGCTTGTTTTTAAACATTGTTAGTTTAGTATTTCTAGTAGCTTTAAATTTAGTGTGATTTTTAGCCTTACTACTAAGGTGTAACCCTTATGGTGTCTCTATAAAATGCCCTGGATTTTCAAGAGAACATTGCAGTTTGGCAGGTGGGAATTAGACTTATTTGAAGCCTTGTGTGAATTCTAGAAGTTGTTCAATTTTCAGTACATTGTTAGCTTGTTGCTCAGCCTTGTGGGACTTCAACCTATGCGTGTGTCACTTAGTATTCAGCAACAGACTCAGAGAAGCATATGTGGATTTCTACATCTTTTTCTGTATATAACTATTCCGTTATGTTCTACTTCAATCTCTTTGAACGCTAATTTCTGCATTGTCAACAAAGCAAGCCTGCTGTTATCTGCTTCGGATTCCCCTCCTGCCATGACACAGAGAAACTTGTGGAGCTCGTATCATTTGTTATCCTTACAGGGATCACGTCTGTTCTTCTTTTCCCCCCACATACTAGCCTGAAGAGAGAAACATTTAGGCTTGAGAGAGAACTGTGATGTGGTGCTAAAGAGACTGTAACCTCAGAGCCACATGTCTGGTCTGCTGCCTGGTGGTGCTTGATGAAGTTTGTTTTTTCCCAGCGTTATTGATATGTAATTGGTGTTTAAAGTATACACTTTGATAAGTTTTGATATACACAGAAATCCATGAAACTATCAACACAATAAAGATTATAAACAAACAATCCATTAACTACAAATTTATTTTTGCCCCTTGAAACTCTTCCATCCCCTTTTCCTCCCACTCAATACCCAACACAACCACTGACATACTTTCTGTCATTACAGATTAGTTTACATTTTCTAGAAATTTAAATAAATAGGATTATACCATATATACTCTTTTTTGCCTGATTTTTTTTTGCCCCAGGCTAATTATCTTGAAATTCATCCACATTGGTGTATGTAAGAGTAATTAATTATTTTATTTCTGAGAAGCATTCCATTGTCTGGATGCACCACATTTAGTGTATGCATTCTCATATTGATGGGCATTTGGGGTTGTTTCCAGTTCTTGAGTATGTCTTATAAAATCATTATGAACATTCTCATACAAGTCTTTGTGAGGACATGTACTTTCTAGTTCTCTTGTATGTATACTTAGCACCAGAATGTCTAAGCCAGTTGGTAAATTTATTGTGAACTTTTCAAGGAACCGTGAATCATTTTTCCAAAGCACTTGTGACATTTTATATTCCCACCAGTAGTGTTTAAATGTTCAAGTTGCTCCACATCCTTACCAAGGATGACATGGTATGGTATTTTTAAATTTATAAATTCTGGCTAGGATGTAGTAGTGTAGTGGTATCTTACTGTCATTTTAATTTTCATTTTTAAATGGCTAATGATATTGAATATCTTTTCATGTGCTTACTTACCACCTGTATATTTCATTCGGGGAAATGTCTGTTCAAATCTGTGGCCCATTTTACTGGGTTGTTTGTTTTGATACTATTGGATTCCGAGAGATTTCATTTGTAGTCTGCATACAGGTCCTCTATCGGGTATGAGATTTACAAAGATATTTTTCCCAGTCTGTGACTTGTATTTTCATTCTCTTAACATTGCACTTTGAAGAGCAATATTCTTGATTTTTATACATATGAATTTACCATTTTTTCTTTTATGGATTATTCTTTTGATGTCATATGTTTGAGTTTATTTGAACTTCTGAACCAGTGGGTTTACAGTTTTCATCAAAGTTAGACATTTTTTAAGTCATGATTCCTTCAAATATTTTTTGCTCCCCATTTTTCCTCTCATGTGAGTGTTCCAATAACATTTACATTAGGCTCTTTGAAGAGCTCCCAGAGCTCCCTAATGCTATTTTAATTTTTTCCACTCTTTCCTCTCTCTGCTTTATTTTAGATTTTTCTATTCTACATGTTCACTAATATTTTCTCTGAGTGTCTAATCTGTCTTAATTCCATCCAGTGGTATCTTATTTTATTTTATTTTTATTCTCTGTAATTTCATTTGGATCTTTATATCTTCCATTTTTCTACTTGACATGCTTAGTCTTTACCTTTTTAAACATATGTGATACAGTGATAATACCACTTTTAATATCTGACTCTTAATTATATCATCTATGTCATTTCTGGATCTGTTTTTATTTACTTAATTCTCTCCTTATTATTGATTTTATTTTCCTGATTTATTTATTGCTAAATATTTTTTATTCAATGCCCAATATTGTTAATTTTATCTTGCCAGGTGCCAGACGTTTTGTATTCCTATGAATATTTTTGATCTTTTTTCTCACATATAGTTAAGTTTTTGAGATACTGTTTGACTTTTTCAAGACTTACTTTTAAGCTTTGTTAGGTGGGACCAAAACAGCTTTTAATCTATGGCTAATTTTTCCCCACTAATAAGAAAACGTCCCTCTGAATACTATACTTAATTCTTTATGAACTACAAGGTTTTCCACTAGCAGTTGGAAACAGATACTGTTCTTGGACGTGTGTGATTTCAATGATTGTTTCCTCTGCTCCTTTCGGGTGGTACTTTTTCTGGTCTCAGGTAGTTTTATGCACATTGATGCACTGATCAATACTCAGCTCAAGACTCAAGAGGAACCTTCTGTAGATTCCTAGAGCTCCCTTTCAATACAGCTATCACCTCTCCAGTACTCTGTCCTGTGGGATCTAACCTTTCTTACATCTTTGGACTCTCCACTCACATCCCCAAATCATGGAGATTGTCAGGTTCTCCCTGGCTTCTGTCCCCTGCATTACAGGATGGAACCTCTCTCCAGGAGGTAAATTGGGAGCAGTTAGAGGGATCATGTCATTTATTTTCCCCATCTCAGAGATCACTGTCTTATGTTGCCTGGTGTTCAATGTCTGAAAAATGTTGTTTCATATATTTTGTCCAGAATTTTGTTTTAAAAAAAAGTGAAAAAAAATAGGAAGGTAATTTGTCCATGTTTTTCCATTTTGCTTTAAGTAGAAATTTCAATCCTGTGCATTTTGATGTTCCAATATAAAAAATTAATTTCATATATATTGTCTACTTCTCTTATTGTTAACTTAGGGAGGGAATTATAGACTAAGGTGGAATTTCCTAGCAATGATTTTGAATGTGTTTGCAGGATGGATTATATTTTCAAAGCAGTAATAATTGAACATATATGATTGGTAGAAGGTTAAAGAATGAAAATAAAATTGAAATCAAGTAAGTGACTAACAAGAGTAAAAAGTATGATGATGAATTGAGCTTTCGATATGCATAAATTATGATATCAATGAAATATCCAAAAAAATACCCACTTGGAAATTGGAAATATAGGCCTGGGACTTTGGAGAAAGATCAGCACTCTACGCTAAGGCAGAAAGAAAGAAGAAAGTAAAATGTTGGACAATAGGCCTGGGATTTATTGATATTTGTAATCACAATACTTAGCATAATGTCTGGCATATTTTAAGTGTGCAGTTGAAGTTTACTGAATAAAGAAATGAAAAAAAAAAAAAACAGAGTCTCACTTAGTATAAGGGGAAGGAACAAAACAGAATGAATAATCAGGGAGACAGGAGTTTCCCAGTTTCCCTGATGCTAAATTCTTGATAATAAGTCCTACAAAGTTTGACTTGTGAGCAGTTTTGAAAGACATTGTTTTTTTAAAATAATAACAAATATTTGAGGAAACAAAACTACTAGTATTTTTCTAGCAATCTCTATTTTCTATATGCCACTTACAAAATAAATGCCAGGATGTGTACTTTTCTGGGCAGTCATGACCTGACCCTTATTGCGTATCAAATCAAGCTGTTTCATTATTGCATTCCCCTTCAGGCTTACAAATTGAAGGCTAAAATATCTGTAGAATGAAATGTAATTGGCGCTGTCTTATATGCTTTTAACTCCTCTGCTTTTTCATCAGTAATGTCATCCATGATTTGAGAACGGTCTTTTCCAACAAAACATCAGTTTCGAAATGAAAATTTTGCTTTGCTATTATATTGGCTGCCTTTACCCTACACCTGTCTTGCTACTGAAAGATAAGCAACATTTGTTTAAATATTGAAAGGTATTAATCCAGATAATATTATAAAATTGTAATCCAGAGTCTAGTTTTTTAAGGAAAAAATAGATTATATTTCTAGGATGCCAATATAATGTATTTATTTTTATCATATTTTATTTAGCATAGCATCACTCATCTGATTTTTTAAAGGATAGCCTCCTTATAAGCCATATATATACATATATATCAAAAGATAAATGTAGTTGTATAACATAAATTAAAAATATTTAAAATCTTCTTGAGTTGAAATTTAAAAATTCTCTTTAAATTTATCTGTCTGATCTTGGACTGGGTAAATGTAACCAAAAGAAAAAGATAATAAGAATATCGTCTTTCCACTTGCAATTAACAATTCAAAAGCTTTGAGTTTCATTAAATTATTTTGTGATGAAGGTATATTTTCGCAGTAGGAAATATATTGATAGATGAAGTTAAAGCATATTAAAACCTCAGACATAACTTTATGAAAAATAAGAGTAGCTGGTTTACTTGTCCTTAACCTTATCTAAAATTCTCTTACTCAGTGAAGCAATAATCATTTTACTTTAAAACCACTTGCCCATGTCATTTCCCTTTACAAAAGCCTGTAGTTTCTTACCACTACTTTTTATAAAATTTCTCTTATAGATTTCTATGGTCTCAATCAGCTCTCACCTTCCCCATCTCATTATACCACAATTCACCAACTTTATTTTTAGCTACTCTCAGCCATGGTTTGCTCTCCAGCTAAGAAAACTAACTTTACACTCCTAATGCAAAATTTTTGCTTTATCTCTGCCTCTACAAGTTAACACTTAATTGTTCGTTGATTACTCTCTCCTGGCCATATTTATACTTGATTTCTTTTAAAATCTTGGTTGAAAAAAATATTCTACTGCAGAGATTGTTCATTAATTGACACAAATTTTATTTATATATATGTATATAAACACACACACATATGTGTGTGTATTATGTATCTTCTACCACTGATTTACATAGCTTGCTATACATAATCAACATTTATTTATACACTTATTGTAGACATTATTATTATCATTTTCACATTTGTCTGTCCTGGTTGCCCATCAGGCCATAATTTTATAAGGAAAACAGATATTTCATTCTCAAACAATTTTTCATAGTAGCAAGTATAGTGTGAATTTAGATTTAGAATGATTATTGAATAGTTATTGTTGATGAATTATTGAACTTTAATTAATCATGGCATTTTCTATGATAAAACAGCCATAATATAAAAATGTTGTGATATAGGTAAAACTATTCTTGATATTAGTGGAATGCTATATAATTTGCTATGGTTGCCATGCAAGAATACTCAAGCCAGAACTCATGAAACTAGATTGTTTCATTAACTTTCCTACTCAAATCCCAACTGCATAAGTCATCCTTTAGTATAAATATTTTTAAGAATCCAAGGTTATATCATGGCTTTTGTTTTTTAAGCAGAACAAAGACTTACGCTAGGGTTATATATGGTCTATAGCTATCATAAGTATAATAAAAACAGAATCTAATAAATGACACGTGCGTATCTTTATTTTTCACAATGTACTGAATATTTTGCCATGAATTATTTCATATAGGTACAGGAAAGCTCTAAAAAATGCTGGGGTTATTGAGATTCAGAGATTTTCAAATATTTACCCCAAAACACAGAGTTAATGAATGATGCTATCCCATACTTTCATATCATGCTCCCTTTTTATCAGAGCCCCAGATTATAATAATAATGATGATGCTGAGGACACTAAAGAATCCTCAATCATTAGAAAAATAAGTCAACCTAGACTGGATGTTTTCAGGCAGATGGACTCGAAATATTTTCAATGTTTCAATGTTTCATTAGGTAATTTAAACAAAATTGTGACAGAAGAGAAAGATGTAGTAGACAAAAGGGCATTTTAAAAGGCGAAAGATTTATACAATCTGAAGAGAAACCAGAGTGTTCAAAAGGGCATTTTAAAATTTTCATTCTATATAGAGAGGAACTATGGTCTTTTAATTTGAAGTTTTCTGAAATTATTTATGCCTAAATCATTGAGTTGATTTACTCTCTCATTCCACCAACATGTAAGAACCACTCTTTGGGATCCTGTAAACCGTATGCACTGATGAACCAAGACATAGAGCACGCTCTCAAGAACCTCACAGCTAAATAGCAGAGATTAAAAGTGAATTGATATACCTTGTGTTTGGGATACAAATGGTAAATATCAAATTAAAGTATCCTTTGCTTCAATAATTCTGGTCCTTATCAAGTCTCCTTAGCTTCTCCACCAAGTAAATCAACCTGATTCGAGTAAGTAGCAATGCAAGACTTTTACCAAGACATTCTGAATATGAATACCCTGAAACTTCCTTTGTGCTCTTCAGTGAGAAAGGGTTGAATTTCTTCCAGGGATGGTGGTTCCAACTCTGGTGATAAACTGAATTCTGTCATTTTCTAACTCATTATCAACTTTCTTCCACTGTCATGAGATAAATTCTTTCCAATAGCAAAGAAAACCTGTTTGGTAAGTCCCTATGGCCTGATTTTACTCTGGTTCATATGTCTTTCAAAATTGGAATTCTAAGGTACGTCAATCCAGCGTCACCTTGAGACAATATTATGCTAGGGAGAGAGCAATGGTCTTTAAGTCATAGCCTGGGGGTATTCCTGGCTCCAACACTTACTAGAGATTTGACTTTGGGTAATTTATCCAAAATTTTCGAGCTTCCATTTCTTCATATCTCATGTGGGGTAAAAGCAGTAGCTGCTTCATAACTTTATCTGAAGACTAAATATGAGGATTAAATTAGATAAACACATAGTAATCAATCAGTAATTTGTCCCGCCCCGCGGGGTAGTCAACGTGGACCCTGGAAGAGGGAGTGGGAATTGGGAGAGGCAGGAGACACAAGAAATGAAGACAAGTCAAAAGGTCTGATCAAGTCTCGTTTATTGGCAGTAGGGCAGAGGCTTAAATAAGGCAGAGAGAGGAAGTAGAGGGGCGGTACTTTCCAAGGTGGGAGTTTCCACATCACACGTCATATTGGAGAAATAGAAACTTACAGGCTTACAGGAAATAGAAACTTACAGGCTTAGCATGGGCCTAAATGGCCATCTTGAGTGAGTTCCCTTCGGGA